>JABUQX010081379.1:10000-12500 GCA_015478945.1 Trachelipus rathkii | reverse complement strand
CAACATTAAAGGATATGGGGATATTGAATGAAAGTAATATGTTAGATAGAAAAAAGTTGAAAGAGAGAGAACACGTGTTGGCAATAAGAATGCCATCAGAATGAAATTAGAAAACACACAAATTGAATACATTGGCTTTGACGGCAGAAAAGATAAAACAAAAAGAAAAGATGGAGCTGAATTGGAAGAACATCATGTTATTGTAAAAGAATCAGATGATATTTATGTGACTCATGTTACACAAGATTCTAATAACGAGATTTTCCATATAGCTATTCTTTGCGATGGGATTCCATTTAACGCTGGAAGAGTTGGTGGGGTTTTGAAAATAATTAAAATATATATGGAAAGACCGGTACAGTGGGTAATTTGTCTCTTACATGCAAATGATCTTCAATTCAAACACATATTCGAGGCAATTGACGGACAACCATCAGGACCAAAAACTTTTAAGGGTACCATTGGAAATAATATTGAAGAAGATGGAAATACACTGGAGATAGTTGATTTTGAACTTGAAAACAGCAACTGAATAAAAAACCATAATAATAATAATAAAATTTATAATATTTGGGCGGAGATTGATCAGGTCTTGACTCTTGAGGTGGATGGATGGAAGCAAGATGCAGTACTGTATTCGGTCGAGTAATTTTGAAAAAATTTATAATGAATATAGTATACCACAAAGAATCGGATGGTATAAAATCTAATACTTATAATTATAATACTGGGAAAAGAGGCCAAAAAAAATCTTTCGACGAGGAAAAGAAAATTATGCAAAAAAATTGACAGAAAAAAAATCGTTGAGTAAGAAACTTTAGAAAAAAAAAAAAATTGCGAAACTTTTAACTTAAAAAAAAAATCGTAGACAAGCTTTCGACTAAAGTTATGCAAAAAATATTTTGAAAAAAAAAATTCTGCAAAAAATGTGACAAAAAATAAAATCGTTGACAAAAAAAACTGTAGAAAGAAATTTCGAAACTTTTAACAAAAAAAAATTGTAAACAAAACTTTCGACTAAAGTTATGCGAAAAATATTATTTTGCCAAAAAAAAATTTATGCGAAAAATATTTTGACAAAAAATAAAATAGTTGACAAAAAAAACTTTCAAAAAAAATTGCGAAACTTTTAACTTTTTTTTTTCTTTTTTTTTTTTTTAAAATCGTAGACAAAACTTTCGACTAAAGTCATGCAAACAAATATTTTTGATAAAAAAAAAAAAAATTATGCAAAAAATATTTTGACAAAAAATAAAATCGTTGAGCAAAACACATTTGAAAAAAAAAAAAAAAATTTGCGAAACTTCTTTTAAAAATAAATAAAACCGTAAGAAAACTTTCGACATAAGTTAAGCAAAAAATATTTAAAAAAAAAAAATTTATGCGAAAAAAATTTTGACTGAAAAAATAAAATCGACTAAAAAATTTTGATAAAAAATTGCGAAACTTTTAACTTAAAAAAAATAAAATAGTAGACAAAACTTTCGACTAAAGTTATGTGAAAAAGAATTTGATGACAAAATCAAATTTATGCGAAAAATATTTTGGCAAAAAATAAAATCATTGACAAAAAAACTTTCAAAAAAAATTGCGAAACTTTTAGCAAAAACTTAAAATGGTAGACAAACTTTCAACTAAGGTTATGGAAGCAACAAATTGTGCTTGCACATCTAAAATATGCAAAAACTTTTGAAAAAAATATATGTGAAAACGGTTTCAACCAAAAATAGGTAAATCATAGAAAATTGGTTTCGACAAAAATATGCAAATTTTTTTGAAAAAATCAAATTTAAGAAAAAAATAGTATATAAGCTTACTTAAAAGATAAATTTTAAACAAAATACAATTATAAAATATGGTTATGAATTTCGTAAAAACATATCTTCAAATATTCGCAAATATTTAAGAATTTTTTTTTTCTTTTTTTTTGTTGTTATTTTTCGCAGATTCCAATTTCCATCAAGCCTAGATCAATCCTTAATTACGCCTTGCCTGTCCTGTTCACGGTCGCCTTGAATAAAAAAAAACCTAGCCAAAGTTATTGGTTAACTGAATATTTGAAAAAAGTTTCAAAAAAATATTAAAAAAAAAAATTTGCAGCATTTTACTCAAAAAATAAGCAGAAAATTCAAAGTTTGTAATAATAATAATAATAATAATAATAATAATAATAATAATAATAATAATAATAATAATAATAATAATAATAATAATAATAATAATAATAATAATAATAATAATAATAATAATATTATTTGGGCGGAGATTGATCTGGTCGTGAGGTGGATGGATGGAAGCAATATGCAGTACTGTATTCGGTCGGGTAATTTTAATCCCTCTGAAAAAATTTATAATGAATAGAGTATACCACAAAGAATCGGATGGTATAAAATCTAATACTTATAATTATAATACTGGGAAAAGAGATAGGCTATTTATTGGTTATAAAAAATGATTCATGCAAGATATCTTAAAAGGTGATTGACCTAAACTAAACAAT
>JABUQX010081379.1:2500-5000 GCA_015478945.1 Trachelipus rathkii | reverse complement strand
CAAGTTTGAACAACACCCCTATTTAAAGCAATCAACTGGGGTGGGTGGTTAGGAAAGGTTCGGAAGAAGATGAACGAGAGAAAGAACAGGACTTTTTCTTCGAGTTTCAATGTCCGAAGAATAAAATTCTTCGAAACGATTTCGGTATGAAATATTAAATAGCTGTGAAATGGTTGTGGAGTTTGGAAAGATGCAGTAAATTCTCGAAGACAGAATCCTGCTGCGGGAATAGAGCGAGAATAAGCGAGTTAAAAAAACGTTGTAGTTTTGATTGAAGCAAAGACATCTGGAACGCACGCCTCTGTGCCAGTGAGAGAATCATCTCATGTTATGACTTCTGTACATTTCAAGGAACCCTTCCCACGGAATACGGAAAGCAGTAGTCATTCCATTGGAAATAAAAGAAGTACCACCGCAATCTGACTTGCTATAGCAGCACAGAAGTGACAAAAATATTTTCATTGCCGTAGGCGGTGATCCTTTCTACAGAACACTGAAGAGACAGGACCAGAACACGAGAAATTTTGTGATCGGAGGAACCCAGAGTTGGAAAGAGTCAAGCAGTATAAGGAAAAGGATTGGAAATTTAAAAAAAGGACTGGAATGTAGGGTTGTGTTAACCTCCAAGACAAGCAAGGATACGAGTAGGGAGCTGCACCAAACTACTTTACTTCAAGGTTATTCAGGATTAGAAATGATGGTGGGCAAGTGTCACCTGGCCTCTATTTGTATTATGAAAGCTCAGAGAAAAGAACATGGCGGAGTATGAATTATTGAAAATTGCCCAAAAATGATGACTTTCTGAGAAAGGAGAAGATGAGAGAATGGTTTCTAATTTGGAGCTTTGATAATCCAAAGAATTTAGGACTGTCAGTAGAGTTAGGTGATAAATAAACAAAATAGATTAATTTGGTTGTAGATTGACATGTGGAGCTTAAGCCATAGAATAGAAAATTCAGAGGACTCCAATTTATAAACACAACATGGTTACATACATTGGAGCAACATCCGTGTTTGGTTCAAAATTGAGGATAGAGACTGTAAGTGGGAGGGTAAAGAGTAGAGTTGGTGTGAGAGAACTCAAGTACCTGTGTTTCTGTTAAAACAAGAGATTAGGTCTAAAGGAAAACTGATGGCGTTCCACAAAGAGGAAATTAAGGAAAAGTTTCTGAAGGATTCAGAAATTAATGAAGAAAGAAGACAGCTCCGCACCAGACCAGGACGTCAGTACTGTGATGGAACTAACACCTCATCCGGAGGACGTCAAATCCCAAATGGTGATGGGGATGGGTTTATGAGGGACTATCTTTGGCATCTCCATGGCACTTGTGTAGCAGCCATTTTAATTATTTTTTTATGGGATTGTTAAGTAATAATTTTCATGATGTTTTGCTTGAGGAGAGTCTATTCCAGTATCGCAAGGGTGAATAAAATGAGCTCGAAGAGTGGTGATCCATTGAGCATTGGAGTGTTATGGGATATACACTAATACACTCTTAGTGCCCAATGTTGGATAATCTCATCCCTTCGGGTGCTCTACTTCCCTCCCTCTAATATATATATAATATATTATATATATAGAATAATATATTAAGTTATATATATATATATATTATATATATATATAATATATATATATATATAATAATATATTATATATAATATATATATATAATATAATATATATATATATATATTGTAGAGTTGTAGCGCATTCCTGCATCCGTACTTCCGCATCATTTTTCTCCATCCGCATTCCGCATTCGCATCCGCATTATTTTCTATTAGCGGATAGCGGAAAGTGTTCATTTATGGAATTGATGAGACTGAAATTGTTTCCCCAACTTGGGCTGTAACCGCAAGATGTTCACTCTCGTTGGAATAGTAGTTTTAACATGCTGAGAGGATAAGAGAAATAAATGAAGATGTCTGCCCTTACGCTTCAAACAACACAAAGATGAAAGGCCTGTCACAGGTGATGATAATGCGGTTATAGATTAATTGTATTACTCAATTGCTTAAACCGTTTTTTGAGAGGGAAACTAAGGACTATAAGCTCAGAAGAATTCTTGTTGTCAGGCCGGATTACTCTAGTCGCAATCGATTGAAAGCTGTGTCCAATACTGCTAAAAGTAAGGGACTTTCAAAGCATGACAGAAACACTCATGATGGGGAGATAGATAATTAATAGATTTCAAATGTGCAAAACGATTACAAAATGTGCAACAGCAACGTTTTATGCGATCATAATACAAAACCAAGATTTCTGAGCCACGTGTTCACAGAGGGTTAAAATTTTAGTATGCGACGAATATGTGATGAAATACTGCTAAAAGCAGAAGAAATATCACAGCCCTAGAAAAAAGAAAAGGATGTACAGAAACAGGACACACAAATAAAAATCGTTAACGAAACCATTGCTGAATCCATGACCTTCTTTTGGTTTCTAGCAGCGATGGAAGAGTTCTTGTTCAGAGGTGTTCAAAAAGTCGCCACTCTA
>JABUQX010081378.1:0-37721 GCA_015478945.1 Trachelipus rathkii | reverse complement strand
AAATTGATAAATAAGATGTTAAAGTGTAACCTGGATACAGGATTCGAATATAGATTGTTGATGACGGACCTGGTGGTTAAGGCAGAAAAGCTGCAGAATAAAAGAAAAGAAGAAAATGTGATTAAGTGGAATCACTGAAGGAATATGACAAAAAAAAGGGAATATATTAGAAAAATAAATGAAGACTCTAGAAAATTGAAGGAGTAGGAAAGGATGGAGGGATACAAGAAACTCATAGAATGGTAAGAGAGGAGACTCTAGCAAAAGCATGGAGTAAAGAGGAATGAAGAAAAGACAAACAAAAAGTGGTGACGAAAATGAAGAATCAATAAGAAGGAAAACAGGTATTTAGATGAAAAAGGTGGCTGAAAAAAGAACCGTACAAAACAAGGCTCTGATGTGAGGTAAGAAATGAATGCAGATAGAGTGAAAAGAGAGAAAAGAAGATGCCTGCATAGAGGGGAGGAAGAAAATGATGAAGATGGTGAGCCGAAAGAAGAATTTTTTAGACTGGCAAAAACATATAAAAGATCAAAGAGGAAAATGTGCAACATCAAGGATAAGCAAGGAGAAGCTTTGGTGAAATCAATAGACACAAAAAGGAGATGGACGGAGTACTTCAGTGAATGTTAAATGTGAAGAACAGGGCGAGGAGGAGGGAGAAGAGATGGTGGAGGCGAGAGGATGAGGAGGGGATGGAGAAAATGAGAATTAGAGGTGATCTTGAAAGCGATGAAGACGGTAGAACCGGCGAAGAGGGAATTACCCAGTAGAATGGATAAAAGAGGAGGAGAGAAAATGAAAGAAGAAATTTTGAACTGTTTATGGGTGTTGTAACGAAGATGAGTACCAGAAGGATGGGAGTCAATTATAATGCCACAAATTATAAAGGGAAAGAGATAAAAAGACTGCCAAACTACAGAGAATTTCAGCTTGTAACCATTGGCACAAACATATGAGGAAATTTTAGAGAAAAGGTTAGAGAATAGTAGTAGAGCCAGACTGGGAAGAGGCAGCACGATATAGAAAAGACAGAACACGCGGATCCTGGTCGACTCTGAGATTAGTTGGAAAAAGTATGTGAGGAATTAGCACGAGGCATATATACTTTCATAGATCTGAGAAGCTTTCGATTCAGAGACTAGAGAGATTTGGAGAGTGCGGATGAGAGAATATGAGTGGAGTAGTAGAAAGTTGGAAGGAGATCTTGGAGAGTTTGCCAGATAGCAAATTATAGTAAACAGAATATGAGAATAAGAATGGGTTCGTGGTGAGAAAGGTAACATGAGAAAAGCGTTATCACAATTTTGTTGTATCATATCTGTGTGTAGTGATAAAGAAAGTGAGGGAAGATATCGGGATTTTTTTTTTTTTTTGGGATAATTTTTTTTGGGGGGCCAATGATGCGGAGTGACTTGGCTGTGCTGAGCGAGAGTTAGCCGGTTTAGGGGGTAATGATGAATAGTGATGTTTAGCCACTAGTATTAGAGGCACATTAATGTTAAATGCTAGAAAAGAGGGGCATGGTGGTCGTAGAGGAGAAGAGGGGTTGGAAGAGACTTGAGAATAGAGGTGGAGGGGACTGAGTAGGAGTGGAGAAATTGTAATATTGGGTTTGTATATTTGGAAGAAGAGGGGAAATGTAAAAGATCATAAGTAGGATAGCTCAGTATTGTGGGAGCGTAAATATATATATTATATATATAATTATATTATTATAGTAGTATATTTAATATTAAGTATTTAATATTATATATATATATATATATATATATATATATAATATAAATTAATATTATATAATATATATATTATATATATATTATATATATATATATTATAAATATAATATATATATATAATTATATATATATATATATATTATATATTATATCCTATTATAAATATATATATTATATTATATATATATATAATTTATATATATATTATATATATATATATAATATATATTAATATATATTATAGTATTTATATATATAATAGTATATATATATATATATAATATAATATTATATATATGATTTATATATATATATATATAATATTATATATATATATATATATATATATATATAATTATAATATATATATATAGTTATATAGTATATATATATATAATAAGTATTAAATGATATGTATTATTATTATATATTATATATATTATTATATTATTATATATATATATATATATTATATATATATGTATATATTAGAATATAATTTAAAATCATTAGAACAAACTACCAGAAGGGTTTTACTTAGTTGGTCCAGCATCCTTTTCTTCTGGCCGAAACTGCTTAACACAAGAACACTCTAGAGAACTATTCGCTGGCAATTGGTCTCGAGCCAGTCTCGAGGTTAAAACACTCTTAGCAGGTTTTCGTCCTTTCACGTAGAAATAGCATCGTTTTCATTCATGTCTCAAAAATCGTTTCTCTAAGAGCTCCTCCAGAGGATATTCATGCTTTTAGGCTGTTGCCACAAAAGGGAGGGGGACGGGAGAGGAGGAGGCAGGACCAATGAGCTATTATTAACTACAATATGTTAGGCTATATATTATATATATAATATATAATATTAGATATATATATATATATATATATACTATATTATAGTATATATATATAATATATATATATATATAATTCGATACCGGCCCCAGCTGGAATTCCAAATTCGTCCTTGTAACCTGTCTCTCCTCCTCCTCCTCCTGGCCCTCTCCTCGCTTCCTCCTACCATCCTCACCTCCTCCTCTTCTCATCCATCCTCTCCTCCTTTTCTCCTCTGGCACAGGACTTTCAAATTCAAGAGGTGCCTATTTCAATTCAGAAACACCAGTTTCAAAAGTTCTCATCAGTCGGGATGACCTTCTTGGTCAGAACATTAGAGCCCAATGAAACAATCTATCCACAGCGCGGAGGAGGGAAGGCGTATTGTACTTGATAAAGACGGTCCAACAGCTTCTCGTTTCTGCTGGAAAGGTCATTTAAGAGGGTTGTCTCTTCACCTTCAGTTGTTACAAATCTCAAAGACTCAAGTGTTCGGAGCCAGAGTTTTGGTTGGTCATTCACCTTCATGTAATAAAGGGTCAGTTTCCACCTGATCCTGCTCTGGCGGCACATCGTTGTCGTGACCAGGCGTACGTTTATCAGCACTCCTGAACCCTCTTCTGATGGTCTCTTCAAGTCCTCATTCAAGAACTCAACGACTGGAAGTTTGAAATGGGGTGGAGGGCTGTGTTCATCAGGTCCATGTACACAAAAGGTGCTAAAACCTCGCCCTTGATAAATTATATATTATATATATATATATAAATAATATATATTTTAATTATATATATATTTATAATATTATATTTATATATAATTATATTATAATAGATTTAAAATATATTTGCGCATATAGACATCTACTAGATTTGATAAAAAATTTTTTAGTTATTTTAAAGTTCAATATATTTTTGATAATTACAATAAGTACTGAGAATCTGGGTTGTACATGTATTATTTATAATTTAATTGACCTTGACACTGAAATTAAAAATTTCTTACTTAAACCACCTTCACAGACAGACCCTTGTATAGTTGGAATAACTCAAGATTCAAATAATTTATCTGTTTTGCATATCGGTACAGCTCATTCCATTAATTCAACCCACGTCGGCACAAAATTCGTCTTGTGGTAATATCTACAACGGATTGTCAACATTCATGATTTACAAAAGCAATATTATGGATGCAAGAGCACTTAATTCGGAAATTCCATCCATCAATTTCCGGTGAATATGCGTTGACATTTGGTTAGAAAACCAGGTTTCCTGCCATGTATTTGAGATGAAATCACGGTTTCCAGTGAAATTCTCCATTTATGAAGGAGGAAGTACGAAATACGAGCATATAAAGCACGTGAATTCCATCTGGCATTTAGAGACGGTATTTTCTCCAATTAATTACGGGGTACCCACTAGTTTCTTTAAGGAAATGACATTGCTCATAACAACTCATACAGAAAAATTCTAAAATCATTCGCAACCTGAAATCTTTGAATGTTATATTTCATCTCTGGCTTGTGGATGCTGCAAGCATCGTATTTGTTTGTATCATTTCGTCCACGAAGTAGATTTGAGAGTTGATTTGGTAGAAAAATTGGATTAAAAAGTCTAACCATGCTTTAAGTTCTAATCAGAATATGATGCTGGCAAGCCATGTACTGTGGTTGATAAATTTCATGTGACCATGTTTCAGATTGTTTAATTTCTTAACAATTCCAATGCATCGTTCAGTATTTATGCGTTGTGTACAATATGATCCATTTTGACAGTTCTTCATGCATCAAATTAAAATTCAGCAAACTTGCTTGCATTAACAAATATCATGTGATAATCAACATTCACATTTTAACTATATCTTATTTCATCCTAAGATTACCACTTTGAATATCGTGATTTCAATCGCAAAACAACCAAAGTTTTTTCTCCAAAATGGGCTGGCAGAAATTATTTCTTTCTTGCGAAAGAAATTTATTTTCGCTTCGCATTTCGCCACTATCTTATAAAACACTGCAATACATGATGTGATGGTGTTATGGAAACACTTGTGTCCATCTTCTCATAGATGAAGCAGCAGCTTTATTACTTGAAAGGATTCTGTCACCAACTTAAGCTGCATTGATGCTAAACGTTGGACATTCCTTGTATAAGTTATTTATAAATAATAATTAAAAATAATCATTATAAAAAATCATGAGCGAATTATATAGGATCTACTTTTTTTATTGCTACAAATACGCACCTACATAAGATCTCGTGAAACAACTGAATTACTGAACGGGTTGTGCGGTTAAGTTTTTTTTGACCCCTGCAGTAATAATGTTTTAGTAATCGGTCACAAAAGTTCATCATTTTCGACAACAGGAGATACAAAATTTTTGCAAACTTTGTTTGTCCTAATCTGCTATATATATATATAATATATATTAATTTATTATATATATTATATTTTAATTATATATATATATATATATATATATACTACTATATATATAATAATATTATATATATATATATTATTTAATATATAATAGTTATTATATAATAAGTGCGGCTGTCTTTTATGGGTTTTTTTCAATTTTTGGGTGCAGGCCCCTTTCCAAATTAAAAAATGCCAGGCGTACAATGTTGATAGATATGAAATTTTTGTCAAAGTAAAGTGATATGAATTTTTTTTTTTTAACAATTAGTACATAACATTAGTAATCAATTAAGAAAATAACAAAGGAATCTTTTTCCAACTGCAAATTGTGCGTCACGGATTTATTTTCATATATTCAATTAAATAAATTTGGCTCTACTTTTGCGCCCTAAATAAGCAATTTTATAATTCATTAAAATAAGGACAAATTCAGCAAATGCGAAAATAAGATCAAATGACTATAGTACTTTTATAATTTGCCAGTTTGGCATTCTATTATTCATAGCAACTTGGAAGTTTTTCTCTATAAAATTAAGGTTCAAATTTTACAGAGTTGCTAGATTTTGTCCATGTAATGTCCTTCTTTTATTTGTATATAGAGAGTCAGAGACACTAAAGTCGTTTATTTCGATTTACGGGGAGAGCTTGTGTTATATTTTTTTTGGGAATAAACATAGTAGAAATATATGCAAATAATTTACCGTGATGAATATATATAATATATTATATATAAATAATTATATATAATATATAATATATATAATATATAATATATAATATATATATTAATATTATTTATATATATATAGTATTATATATACTAATATATAATAATATATATATATATATTAATATTACTAGTATAATATATATATATATATAGAGAGAGAGAGAGAAAGACCAAATCCTAGATAAGGCAAGGCAATTGACGATTTTATAGTATTTGTTTTATAATTTGAACCTCTACAATAAATTATATTTAGGCTTTTGCTTTACCGAATGTGTTCGAATGCATGCAACGATTAATTAAAAAAAAAAAATCCTATAATTTATGCACAATTACACATAAATATAAAAAAATATAGGTATAGTCCGTTTGAGAGATAATCCTATTAAATTTAATATTCAGAGCAATCTCATTGATGATTTTATTAATATTTCCATAAATTCCATCAAGTCTTTTTAAATGCAGAATGTGTTCGAATGCTGCAATCGATAATTAAAAAAAGAAAAAAGTAATTTATGCATCACATTTACACATAAATATAAAAATTATTTTACTAGATTGTCTTATATATATAATATATAATATATATATATAATATATATATACTATTATAATATATTATATATATATATATATATATATCACTATATTTATATATATATATATATATATATATATATTATAGATATATATATATATATATATATATATATATAATTTAACCTAACAGCCCCATGCAGTTTAACGACCGCAGCTGTAATATAATAAAAATATAATATATATATATTATATATATATATTTAATATATTATATATATATATATATATTATATATATATAATATTATTATATAATATATTAAACCAAATGTCCAATTAAGTGAAATTATTTCTATTTGCCAAATTATTTTTTGTACATATCTAAGACTAATACATGGATAAAAGTGAAGGAAATTTAAAATTAAGGATTGAAAAACAAATAAATCTTAGGCTTGTTAGTCCATTATTTGCGGAATTGGACTTAAATTGCGGATAGATATTAGGCATTCGCTAACTGCATTCCGCATTTTTTCAATTATACGCAATCGCAATTCCGTAATTTTTTTTGGGGATCCGCAATTGCGCAAAATTTATGGCAATATATATATATATATATATATATATATATATATTATATAATATATATATATATATATATTATATATATTATATATATTTATATATATATATATATATATATATATATATATCTAATATATACATTTATATAATATTTATATATATATATATTAATATATCATACATATATATATAATTCAAATATATATGCAAGAAATCAGATGTGGTATTTTCCCCTCATTTTGTGCTTCCTAACACGTTTGGGTTTGTTTGTCGTCACTCGCGGCCGCAGTGGCAGTTTTTCGCTCATCACTTTAAATAGCAGTTCATTTTGTGTACATAATTTCTCTTATTGAACGTAAAAATAAGAATTTTTTTATTTCTTTTCTTAACCATAGTTTTACATGGGGGCTCTATAATTTTCCCCTCAAGTTCTAAATATTTATTTAGTGAAGATAATTGAGAAGTACGGGTATTACCGTAATAGAAAAAATGATTCCAAGTCCACAATGGCGTTATTTGCACTTTTCTCAGTAATTTTTCACCATTGATGACGGAATCACCTAGTAGCTCAGAGACCATCCAAGGAGCAGTTTGGCCGTCTGATAAAGTCATTAATACGATGAAAATTATTTCGACAGGTGATTTTGTAAAGAAATCTGCAAAATTGTGGAAGGAATCATACGAATTGGCCTTCTCATAGCGAAGACCACAAGAAAGCTCATTACAATTGGTGAACAGCTTGTGAAGCCGTGCATGCTAACAGATGCAAAATTTTTCCCTTAAGGTGATGATGCGGAAAAGAGTTAGCAAAAGTCTCCCTTAGATAATACAGTGAACGACGATTGATTGATCTTTAAGATATTAAAATCTCAGGTCACCACTAAGTAAGAGCTTTCCCTTTTTTCTTTCAGTGTGATGAAACATGAATCTTCCAGTTGTGTGTATAATTGTGTTTCTCACTTTCATTCACAAATTTTACTTTTCTAAGTCCAACCGATTTTTTCAAAAGTTTAAAACACTTCAATCAAAGAAAGATAGATGAAGAAAAGAAACGATTGGCTGACAACTCTGGGAACAAGTTGTGGGGATTTGTACTGATGGTGCACCAGCCATGCTAGGTTCTCGTTCTGGATTTCTCCAGTTAGCAAAAGAAAAAAATCCTGCTATAATAGGAACTCATTGTGTCATCCACAGACAAGCTTTGGCAGCTAAAACTTTACCAGCTGAGCTTAATAAATCTTTGAAACTGGCAATAAAAGTGGTAAATTATGTAAAGTCCAACTCTTTAAACACCAGAATATTTCAAGTCCTTTGTGACCATCTCGGAGCCGAACATAACGCATTACTCTTTCATACGGAAGTCCGTTGGCTGTCGAAAGGCAATATGTTAGGTCGGTTGTACGAGTTAAAATCCGAAGTAGAAATTTTTCTAATTAATCAGAAAAAATGAACTCCATGATGCTTTCACTAATGACAACAATATTTTGTCATTAGCCTACCTTTCAGACTTTTTTGAGGCGTTAAATAACCTGAATATAAAGCTACAAGGTAAAGACTCCAACATTATGTCATCATATGATAACATTAAGGCACATCTGGAGAAGATCCAGCTTTGGAAGAGCTGACTTCAAACAAAAAACTTTTCATCTTTTCCTCGACTCAATGAACTACTCCAAAATGGCGATTTCAATTACCTTGAGTTGAGTAATCAAATTCTTTTACATCTAGACTCGCAGTTAGTCGAATTCGATTATTATTTTCCTGATCTTTCTGTGGATGATGTGTCTTGGAAATTGACACGAACCTACATCATTGACATCAAATCATTGGATGAATCCTTGCAGGAAGAGGCCATAAGTAGTAGGGGAAGGTTTCCGGACGAAAATGACCGCGACCTTTTTTGACCTTTTCTGACCGCGACCTTTTTTTGAACTCGAATTTTTACCTGACTTGACCTTTTTTGGCTTCACCTTTTTGGGCTTGCCTTTTTCGCCAAACCTTTGGTTTTCCTGGGTCATTTTTGGCCACACGTATTTCTTTGGACACCTAATTTTTGGCAACCCTATTTTAATTTCGGCAAACCTAATTCTTTGGCAACCTTCGAAAGAAGTGCGCAAACGGTTGCTAACAACACGTTGTAGTTATTGCCCCCATTTTACGCCCCTAATTTTTCGACCATGGGTCATTTTTTGACCACGGTAATTTTGGGACCCTTTATGCTATAGCCGTTTTGAGTTTAACCGTTGTTTGACATTGATATTCGCCTTGACCTATGCCAGATCACCATGGGTCTTTTTTGCCCCGCCATCTTTTTGCCACTCGTGGCCCACCTTCACAATATTTCTTACCTAATGGTACGCAATGTATGACCTACCATAACGTTGAAACACAACGTGCGCGTGCGCCACACACATAAACACAACACAAACAACACAACACACACAAATATGTACAGATTTCACTATACACTTATAACACTTTCACTTTGACATATACATTTACACTTTATATCACTACAAACCCATGCCACCCTTTGTCGTCATGGTCAATTTGACACGGTTAATTTTTTTTTTCTTCCTTTAGGACTTTAGCCGTTTTTTGATTTCTTAACTTGTCTTGTTGACCATGAGTATTTCGCCTTTGACTTGCCATATTACAATGGCAATTTTGACCCACGCTAACTGGATGGCTTTGATGGTTCCCAACCACCGTAGAAGTATTAGTTGATGTTCATTAGTGTTCTATGAAGTATTTAAGATGAGTGCCAGGTTGCAGTGAAGGTAAGGACCGACGGGGCGGAATTTTTGCGGGCCGGGCGGGGCGGGCGGGTGCTCAATTTAGCGGGGCCGGAGCCGGGCGGGGCCGGGTTAGCTAAATTTAGAATGTAAGTCAAAACACTGAAAGTCCTTAAACTTTAGGATGAAAATTAAATATAATTTCAATTTAATATAATTTAATTATAAAAGGAATACATTTAATTAATATCAATTAATAATATTTCGAAAGAAATTTTTAGAAAATAATGATTTTCTAGGAGAATAAGTTATATTACATATATATATTATTATATATTAATATATATATATATATATATATAGTATATAATATTATAATATATATATATTACTATATTATATATATTAATATATATATAATATATATATATATTATATATATATATAAATATATATGTTATATATATATTATATTAATATATTATATATTATTTTATTATATATTAATATATATATATATCATATATATATTATTAATTATATATATATATATATTTAAGAACTACTTTGTTGTAGTGATATATTTACTTTAGAGAGGAAAGACTGCAATCTATTTTTAGTGCTAATACATTTACTGTCACTTCATTTATTATTAAATGTACACAAATTAAAACATTGTTAAAGACACTTTTTTTTAATGAAAATAAATTTTAAAAGGGAAAGCTATTTTCGTCCGACACGCGAACCTCTTCAGGGCTAAGGGAGAATTTCTTTTGATCTTCATGTCAGCCAAGTGTTTTCAGTTGTCTGCCTATTTTCTCATGGATGTTGTATTGAAATATTTTGAGTTTTAAGATATTCATTTTGTAAATCTATCTTTAAACTTCACGGGATGCTTATTGTAGTTCACTATTTAAATGCAAAAGGACCATGATTTTGCGATGTTCGTTGTTTGAGTATTTTGATATTCTTTATATGTTGGAAATGATAGTGGCTGTTGTTACGCCTAATGACTTGTTTTAAAGCTGAATTTATGCTTGTCATTGTGCAGGTATCTGTAATGTTGATTTTTCTTATGCAAATCTATGGTTTCATATATATGTTTTATTGAAGTATTGCAGGGGATGTGATATATACAGTTTGGGGGAATTTTCTTTTCGTTTTGGGGGATTGAGAATGTTTTTTTAATGAGGATGACTTATAACACTTAAAATTTTTAGGGAATATTTGTGATTTAGCGGAAATATAATAGTAATTGAGGAATTGTAAAAAGGAGATGTTGCATTTTTCGGGGAAAGTCATGACCTCTTTTTGCTTTGTTAAATGCTTTTGTGAATGAAAAACTCAGGATAGATTTGAAAGTATTTGTGGATGTATTTAGTTCTTGAGTTAGAGAGGGGGAAGCATACTACCACAGACGGAAAATAGAATAAGAACAGCTACTAATTTTGTGATTTGGGAATGATTAAGATAGCCAATGTATATAGTTTGAGTGCGAATGTTGGTTTTCTATATTAGGGTAAATTGCAAAAGTAATTTATGATGTCAATGTGATAACGTATCGAGGTAAGGGATAGAAGTTGGTGGAAGGCATTCTTCGTATACTGTAACTGAAGCGAATGAATCATAAGTTAATATTAGTTTAAGGACAATCATTAGGGATTTGGTGTACACTGTGAGTGAGTGGGAACAAAATTCATCTACAGTATCTAATCCATAAAACTATTGTTTATAAGGGTGGGTTAACAATTGATAAATTCTGTTATTCCATATTATATGTTACTGAAGTATGGAGACAGTTGGGATCATACGCACGGCAAAGTTTTTTGTAATAATTTGCCATTAAATGAAAGAAGTTATGTTGTAATGAGAGATTGGCTCCCGTTTAATATATTAATAACAACTTAAATATCTCTATTATATTTATAATATATATATATATATAATATATAAATAATATATATATATATATTATATATTATATTTATAATATATATATATATATTTATATTAATATTATATATTATATATATATTATATATATATATTAAATTCAATTAATAAATAATTTTGAAAACAGATTTCGTAAAATATTTGATTTTCTTGAAGAGATTTTCTGTAAATAATAATAATTAATATTTAACAATTAATTTATTTCTTATTCAGAATTCGTTTGATATATCAAATTTCGAATAATTTTTATGTTAAAAACTCGGAAAATTATAATTTGCCTCAATTTTAATTTGAAATTATAGTAAATACCAAAAAAAAAAATATTTATTTAGTATGTTTATATATTTTGCAACAATTCAATATATAACAAAGGAGTAATGGAATTGAAATATACTTTTTTTATTTTGCTTTATTAAATTCTCTATTATTTAAGTGTAAAATTTACAGATTAACCGTTAGAAAACCCGGTTTGTTCCTGATTTTATGCGGGGCGCGGCCGGGCCCGGCTCGGTCATGCCAAGTGAGTCAATGAGGCACATAGTGCCAAGTGGTCCACATTAGTCAACTTGAGTGCAATTTTTTTCAAGCCTTTTCTAGCTCCCCTGAGCCTAGAATAGCCCATAGGTGTTACCCTAGTTATAGGTATGAGGAATCGATTGGTGTATATTAACAATATGATAGAATGCTTTCCTACTATGATGTTAGTATTTACTCTAATAGACACTTATAACACGAGTTAGAAATATAATCTAAAGAGTACACATTTAGAGACAGTGTCCGCAAACGTTTCAGAGTTCGGCGTCGAGGTGAGCTTCGTCGCAAGAAACGTCGCGTGAATAGCGCGGCGACAATTACCGCACGCGGTGGCACGAGGCCATATTCCGCCACCGGTTGCGCCGCAGCGCAAATATATTCGACGTAACCGCGCCGCGTGGTCAGCAGACGCAAAATCCGCTGTGAACGAAAATATGATTATCGATGTAAATATTCAAAAATTTCTTTTCAAATATACTATGAGTCATCATTTTTATTCAATTGTACGAAAATTTTATTAAAAACATCATATACTTTAATACCTTAAAGCAGTAAATCAGATAATCATACGGTGTTTATTACCCTCAAACATACGGAATAGTATGTTTTTTATGCTTTTATGCTCACTATTATCGACTGCTTTAATCAAATGATTATGTTAATCAACCTGTTTGCTGGTCAACTATATATTGATTAACTTACATACTTAAGCAGAAATCAGTAAATCAATAGAGGTTGTTACTAACACTTAGGGATTCGAGTATGCTTTGTTTACTGGCTTTACTGCTTTAATCATAAAGTATTTACTGCTATTAACTTTCTTGCTTTATGCTTAACTTTCTGCTTTAGCTGCATTTAAACTTATTGTCATTAAAAAAATGTTTTCTTTTAAATTAACGATGTTTTAATATTTTTATTTATTATTCTATTTTATTTTGTTTTAATATCTTTTTATTATTTAATGTAAGAATAAAAAAAGACACAATTTAAGTCTGTTATATAACATTTTATTTTAATAAAATTGTACAAATTATATAAAAATTATTTACTGCTTTACAACTTGAATAAACTTCACTTATCCATTATCTACCTTGACGGGTGATTGATGTGGAGAAAATTTCGTCCGAAGTCAGGCTCTTCTCGTACTGCGACAGCTGTGGTTAAAAACCTTTTATATATAAAATATTTTAAAGGAATGAGGATTCTTGAGCAAACCTGTAAAAAATAAAATATGGTTTATAGTGTTTATCAACGAAAAATTTAAAGATATAAGATTATTCAATTCATGAGGGATATTTACGATATTAGATCGATTGGACAATATACATTGGACACAATTATTGATATTAATGATTTAAGCACAAAATTGCATTTGGAAATAGACAGAAGCATTCACAGTTTATATCTCACATCTAATATCTCTTGTTTTATAACGCAGAATATTTTTCATCAAAGCAAGAATATGCGAAGTGTTTCTTTAAAACACACAGTATTGCTGTTGTTTGGCCAGAGAAGAGACTAGTCAAATTAATGTCAATTGCACTCAAATGTTACCCTTACAAAGGAAAAGAGTTCTTAAGTATATAAAGAGGTACTTCAATCCCCACGTTATTTGAGTGTGAACTTCCCCAAAACACGCACAGATGTTGCTCGCGTACAATTGTCCCTATGAGAATAGACACTGATAATAACCCTTGAATAAGATGCTCTAGTTGCAAAGTATTACTTCTTTATAAAAAATGTAAAGCGAAACCTGTCTGAAAACGAAACTTATAGACGAACAAAGGAAACTGAAAAGATTGTTTAAATTTATAAAGGAAATGTTCCTTTAAACAGCCCACAGAAGGTTAAGTAGTTATTAGAACATCATTAAAAAACTCTCCTCAACATAAAAAATCTGAAAATAAAAAGAACTACAGAGAGGAGGAGGGGTATTTCTGCCATTACTCTTCTCCGTTATCCCTGATAACTAAGTGGTTGTTCCCATAATGAAGAAGGTTGCTTCTTCGCATAAGAATGGTTGAGGAAAATACAGACTATAGATAATACAGGATCTGTTCAGAATTCAGTTCTCAAGATCATCATTTAAACCTCATCATGGGTCAGATTTGCCGCACTTTGCGCAAAATCCACAATCACAGTTTCATCATTCACAACCCATATAGCAATTATTGCCACACAATGCATTACAACCTCTTTCCGATCAGCAACAACGCTGCCAACAGATCTTATATTAGTGAACGATCATAAGCTTTCCACGCCGCCTCTACACTCATAAGCTTATATGATACCTAAAGCTTGAACAGATAACCAAATACCCGAAAAGAAGTGTACAGAATATTAAATTCCGAGAAGTTAACATCCCATGAGAAACGCATCTTATAACAAGATGCCATACAAAAAATTGAAATAGATCCCTTAAGGATGTGCACCTAATCCCCATCCCTACGTATTCCCCCCATAACCAGATAATGCTTAGATATTTAATGAAGTAATACCCTGAAAGTGAAAAATGAAGAATAAATTTAAAATATCATAGAGGAAGCTTAACCTTTCATACGAGTTGCACGTAAATCAGGAAAGCCTTTATAATAATGATTTTAAAAGAAACAATTAACTTTCGCCAATGAAGGGCAATCGTAATTTGATGAATGGAAATTAGTTAAGGATCAAATTATGTGAGAATTAAAGCTGATCCTCTCCACAGAATGGAAAAAGGCCACCTTGAAAAGATGGATTGATATCAACCCCAGAACTTCAGCCTATTAATTTCCAGAAGTTTAATCCCTAAATACCACACAGCAACCAGATTAGCAAGACCTTGATAAATCAACACGTTACGACCAAGACCCTGATTCACAAGTCAATCAAGGCCAACTTCTTTACAGAATAAGATAAATTTAAACGATGTTACCAGAGGGACGACCAAGGAAAAAACCTTTAATAGCATAGTTGCATAAATCCGTAAATTTATGAATTATCTAATATTACTATATATATATATATAATATATATAATAAATATATATTATATATATATATAAATATATATATATTTATATATTTATATAATATTATATATCGAATTGTGATTATTATTTAGATTAATTAAGAATCTGTATAACATCATGTAACACTTAATCCTTTTCTCTTTCTTGATTATTAATCATAACATTTCTGTGAAAATATATATATATATATTATATTATATATATATATATATTATTATTATATATCATATCATTTATATATAAATAATATATAATATATATTATATACCTTACACGTGGGTCCCAGAGACCAACATTGGACGCCCGAAGGCGTAGTTGATAAAGTATTATTCAATCTGAGGAGCAAAGTATTTGGGTACTGGTTACTACCTATTAGTGCCGTCGCACCCCTTCTCTCCCAGTACTTCCCACATCATGTCCTGTGAGATGCAGTTAAGCGTGTGCCGAGTAATAGACCACACTTCTTTAATCAGCTGAGTGGACGCCAAATAAGACGCATATCACTTAAAATATCCTTCTCTGAATGCACACCCCATATCTAAGAATAGATAGCCGAAATATGGAACCAAGTTAAATTTATAACAAACGGAAATGATTAAACATAAAAGCTCTATAAAGAAGGTTTTCAAATAGTATATTTATTTAAACAATTGATAGTATTTAGGATAACAGCCTTAAGACAAAATAAAAGAATTAAAAATTAAGTTGCGAGTTACTTGAAAATCATATAGAACGAGAGGAGAACACCCTAAATATTTTTGACAGGATTAAGGAATGGAATTAAGGGAAGAGAGTTAAGGCACGGCTCTTTCAGTAAATATGTTCTATCAGCAGCGAAGATTATGCTATCCAAGTATTATACCAACCATTTTAGTAAACAAAAAGAGGAAATAGTGACAATGAGTGTGATTGAGGCGTATTAAGAACGATGCATAGACGTATTTTATAAAGATCGATAGCTTTTTAACTATATTGTACTAATTGAGTGGCTTATCTATTAAAGGTTAATAGGTCATATCCCTATATAGGCGCGCCAGTGTGGTGAGAGATATTGTCACTAGCTAACCCGTAGAGTACAAATAGAGGTGCTTACGAAAAAGAAAAATCAAAATATTCGAAAGGTAAGGTTAAAAAAAATGTGATGAGCTTACAATATAGAACGGAAAGAAAGAAGGGAATGTAGAAGAAGAAAGTAAATAATCGAGAGTGAGATAAACCGGAAAGTACCTTAAAAGTTAAGGAAAAGTTAGCAACATGTAATGAGATTAGATAGATAGGGGGCTTATTCAGTTTATTAGTTGGGGCAAATTAATGGTTGAAAATAATAACAAGATAAAAGTGGCAGATTTTTCGTAACAAGGAAGAGATTGAAATTAAGCGTTTGAAAATTGCGGATAAAAACAATGATTGGGGAATGTAAAATTATCAGATATAAAACGAGTAAAAAAGATAAGGTGCCAGGTAAGGAAAAGAGGGAGCTAAGAAAAAAAATAAGATCAGTGAAGGTTGGTGAAAGGAGGGGGAAATCCTTGAAAAGTTTTAATAAAGGAATTTGAAAGTTTTTCAAAAATTCTTGAAAAAGAAGTTTAGCAAATTCACTAGAAATAAAGTTGAATATAGTCAGCTCAATTATGAAAAGTATTAAGGCATAGAGTTTATTAAAGCTTTGTCTGTAGGACCTAGTAGTGCAGTATTAACTCTTCTTAATCAAAAGCAAACGTTGCAACATCGATAATTTATAACACCGGGTGAGAATAGCCGTGAAAATGTGAATTATGAAAAATTAATATAATCTGGGTAAGAAGAGGCACGCGGTAAAAAGGATAGTTGGCCTTATTATTAAAATGAAGGAGTTAGTAGTTGATATGCGTAGAACAAGAGCGAAATTTAAATAAAAGCGTTATGATCAATCAATGGAACAATGGATGGGGGGCTTGTGAACAAGAGAAGATTAGTGTGAAAGTGTTGGGTTTAGAGTTTATGGAAATTTTTTGAGAGGAGAGAATGAAGGCACTCTAATGATAAGTTATGTTAACGAGCGGAATCGTACACGCGCCGATAAAGGTCCTGAAAGATGTCTGACTGTGGTACGCAAACGGTGATAAAACGTGGTAACTCCTTTAGAAGGAGAGATATTAAGATAGTGAGTGATGTCTAAATAATGACCTCCTAGAGAATGTATATTATTGGTCGAAATATTATAGAGAAGATCTGCAAGAGTGAGAAGATGAAATATCTGTATGTGATTGAAGGCTCTATAGAAAAAAGTCAGATTGAGCATACCTATGATGGGTTTATAAATAAAGTAATATAATCTTTATTCAAAGTAATGTTAGAGCCGCACATGAGACAAACGAGAAACAATGTTTATTTTTTTTAAGATACAAGAGAAGACAGAATCACTACAGAGGAGGACATAAAAAATAAGTCTATACGTATAATATTGAATTATCTGGCCTTGACCCAACCAAGAAAAAATAGTCAACGTAAATCTATGTGTGTAAATTGGGTAGCCATGTAGAGCTCTGAATAAAGGACATAAGTCTGTTCTAGAAGAAATAAAGTGATCTTGATAAACTGAAGGACCGGAAAGCGATAGGTAAAAGATGGAAATGATGGATGAATGTGGCTGGGTAAATCGTTGATATAGGAGATCATGCTCAATTCAAGGCTAAAGGCTTATGTAATGATAAATGATAAATACATCCTTCGGCTCAGCATTGGAACCAGGGAAAGGACAATAGAAATCATATCTCGAGTGCGATAGTAAGAAGAGAATTGGATAAAGGAGACAGTCCATCCTCACCTTAAGTGGGAGACAGAAAGAACGTTAATTAGGAACGTCTAATAGCAAGAAATGAACAGGTTCAGTTTTAATCGGGGGAGCTAAACCGGCTCAATCCAGAGCAAACGTAGGAAGGTACCTGTTGCATGCGAGCCTAAAGCGGTGTAAGCTATGGGAGGATAGGATAATCGGTCTAAAGGTTGCGATTTACTGTCGTAAGAATAATAATGGAATGTAATTAATCGGGGAGAATGAATTTAAATAAGAGAGTGGATTGATGCCATCTATGTGTACAGAGTGATCTTAAGGCACATGATAAGACGTAAATCTGGGGCTGCGGGTAGAAGTTAATAAGTTGGGTTAGAAGTGTGGAAACTATAAGAGAATAATGGTGGTAAAAGTGAGGTGGAGCACATATAAAGGCTGGGATTGGATTGCCAAGCAAGGAGAGGTAGACGTTGGGAGGGATGGTCGTCTATACGCGAGAGAAGGAATGAAAACAAAGACAACAGGGGCAAGAAGACTCAGAGAGCTCGTGGAGAGGAGGATGTGAAGTGTGTGTGCCGAGTGTGACGAGACGGGCCACAGGAGGGTTTAGGCAGAAGGGAATTTAACTCTGGGTGATACGTTTAAAGAAAAAAATCCAAGGGGGATCAGGTTGTGTCACGAAAATAATAATGGAAGAACAATAAGAAGAGAACCAATGCAGTTTCGCGGAATAACAAGACGAAATGACTAATAATGCAACGTCTTAGGACCATTGAGACTCGGGGACGGTTTCAAGAGCCGAAAGCCGATCATAGCAAGGAAGGAGTGAAGACAGAGAATGCCAGACCGGTTATTTCCGAAGACGTAAGGATAGCGAAATGGTTGAATCGACGCGGAAAGCTGCCAGGAGGGATGGCAGAAAGTTTAGTGTAAAGGTCAGGACGGTAGAGAAGTTGGGGATAAGGCATTATTGCTGACGAAGAGTTGACCAGTAAATAACTCCAACTCTATGTTGTGAGAGTGGTGAAAGATACAAAGCAAGTGTGTGTTGCGGAAGATCATGTCAATTATGTAGAAAAGACACCTAGAATTGAACCATGGGCGAAACAGAGCGGAATGGTATGCTGCACCCTGCGGCTGTGTTCCGATCGCTATAAAAAATGGAAGTATTAACGATTGTCTATAGAGCGTGGTTGATGAGTCCTAAACTACGGGATGTGCCGACATAGTATAGAAGGTAAATCAGGAAACGGAGGCAGAGCAAAATTCCCAGATTGAGGCAAACATCAGGAAAAGACTATTTAGCATTGTCATCGGTAAGGTGAATGATGTACTAGGCCTGTATCTGGTTAAAGAATTACTCACATCAAATGAACCTGGTAGCAAGAAAAGCGATAGGATAAGAACCAGCTTCACGGCTTTTCCACGGTGAGGTGGACACACACCGAGTTCAAAAGATTAGACTCTGCGCTTAAAGAACGGCGTGTCGGCAGCGTTCAGCAGGAGAGAAATGCTCTAAAGCGATAATGACCTGGATTAGCCAAAGAATAAGGTAAGTGTGTGTACTTAATTAAAGTGCTATTCAATGCTAAAAAGGAAGGTTTGCCACGTAGACTTACCAAACGTCAATAAACCAGGCAAATTTAAAACCACGAGTTTTGTGTAAGCCCAACGTACAAAGGTTCGAAGGTTGTTGGTAAATGTAGTTGAACGGCGTTACAAAAGATGGAGTAAAGTTTCTTAGGACATTGATCATCAGTTTCTTTAGAACGAAGGGATCAGGAAGCCTTTCCGGAGTTTGTGGAGCAACTTAGATAGACTGCGAGAGGGGTCAAATACTGCTAGGAGAGGGTAATGAAGGGGAGGCGCGGGGGCAATATATAAACTTCCGAATTCCCTGTATAGGCTTGTGGGGGGAAAATTTATATGATAGAACTGTTCGGAGGTTCAGGCCCAGCACCTCTTAATGCACTAACGGAGAGGCAAACGCGAAGATGTGATTTGGGCGGTTGGGAGGAAAGATGTGAAATGAAAATTTACAAGCGGTTTAATAAGTAACTGAGGGACATGAAGAATCGGTATGCGAACTAGCGTTTTCCTGGACTATTTTCGAAGGAGACAACAGAGCTGGGAGTTGTTTAGTATGGATGCCTTAGTGGTTTTCTAGGTATGAGAGCTGGCGTCTATGTCCAAAAAAACAAGGTATTGACGAAAGGAGGGTCATTAGCGCTTGTAACTCGCACTTCCTTCATATTGCGTGCGAGAGGGAATTGCGATCAACACAAATTAAGAAAAGGGAATTCCGCTGGCAATAAGGTGGAGAATTAAAAGTTCCTCAGGCCATCTCTTGGAGTTAGGCAAAAGAGTTATATTTATTTACAGACCATTGGGCCATTAGTTTATCATAGGACACAAGATGAAAAAGTTAGTTGACAGCTAAGATGCGCCACGAGTGCTTGGAACGACTTGAGCTTGAAATACAGTTTATGAAGATTCACAATTACTATCCAGCGGAAAGAGAATCATCTTTGCCAGAGATGCATAGTCCAGTGGGAATGAATAACAGCGAAAGGCTCGTATGATCAGCGGAAGCCCGTACCGCCGATCAAATCTGGAATGCTTTGCCAAAAGGGAAGGTTAATCATGGCCCCAAAGGAAAGTCCCCGGTGAGCAGACGCGACTGTTTGATCAGCTTACAAGCGTTTTGGAGAGGCCCAGCCCGTTACGGAACCTGCGAAGAAGATCAACATAGCTTTGGAGATCAACTTAGCAACTACCGTTAAGGGGAAATAAACAGAAATTATAACGGATCATTAGCAGACAACAGAAACATGCATGAGATAAGGACTGACTTTGTATTGTATAAGCTATTTACGGTTTACCTTGCGTAGAGAACCAAATAGCCGGAGGTGTTGCTTCGGTAGGCAAGCGACTTGTTAGGGTTAATAATCTGCGTATAACCATCATGAGTATCGTATGCTGCTTCCAGCTAAAGTAATATCGCAGACCCAGGCGTGACCGAGAAGGAAGAAGAATTTGAAAGACGGTTCACATACATGCTGCGTAGGGCGGAACGACACTTTAACCCTCTGAGGGGGGGGGCATGATGCGAACGTTTCAACAGCGTGCTACGCGGAAAACTACTTATGGTGGACCGAGGCGTTTTCCAACCCAGGAGGAAATCCACAGCTGGAAGAAGATAGAGTTAGGATTGGAGTCGAAGCTCGACGCGTACGAATGGTTAAGATTACTAGACCATTAAACTTAATGATGCGGCCGAAAGGAAAAACATAAGTACCCGGTTAGTTAGTGCACATACATAATACTAAGAGAGGAAGTAAGTCCTGGCAAGATAAGTTTGATATTAAGTGGGCGTGCGGAAGTGAGAAATTCTTTAAGACATTTACAGTGTTGTGCTGAAATTAGATTTTCTCAGATGGTCGTGGTTGCACGATTTACATTTAATTTTTTGGACCATATCTTTAAGTGAGAAACATGGGACTCGACTCAACTGTGTCGGTACTAAACGGAGTGACTCAGGACATTGTGAAATGTTAACCAGTACCAGTTGGAAGTTGGAGAATTTAGCACTCGCTTATAGACGTAGGGGTGTCTCGTTGTCCATTCAGGTGTAATACCGGAACGGGTTTATTCCAAGCCATGTTATGTTTCGTTAGGAATGAGAATTATCTATTAAGTTGCAGACGGCTAAAAGCCAGGGCATTGGACTTTAGGTGAAGGAATAGATGTAGTCATGGAGATTACGCAGTATGAATTGTGAGAGGGGTTCATTATCTGGCCAAGACATGATAGGAGCATACACATAAAAACAATTCAATGCAGTGTGAAAAACTCTTGAGGTTAAGTAATATATTAGTCGAGCCCACCATCGGACATTAAATAATGTTCCTTACAGGAAAGTCGTCTCAGGACTTATGGTAAGTTAAGTGAATGTTGAAGGGAAAAGGTTCAGAGGGTAAACACATGTAGGAACCGTGATTACTAACGAAAATAAGAATACCCGATTTAAGAGAGAATATATTTAGTAGATTGACCTTCCGCTGTGTCTGATTGAGTTATTTTTTATAAAAGATCTGTGTATAGGTGAACAAGGTGTCAAGATTCTCTTGTTGTTCGTTGTTGAAGAATGAGGTAAGGTAAATTGGAATTACGGAGGACAGAGCGTGAACTATAGATCTGATAGGAGTGTGGGTAATACAAGAGGATCTAAGAGATGCTGACATAAGAGTTGGTGGTAAATTTGGTTTAAAGCAATATTGTGGTGGTGAAGTGTCAGTGATATATGTCTATTATACCCCACGTAACTAGGATAACTATAGTGCGCATCTATATTGAACAAAGACAAATTGTTAGATCTGCGTAAAGGTCCAAAACACGGATCATTGCTGCATCCAAGGATTTATGTATTGGTAGGTGCCAGGAAGTAATATCGGACATGCCCTAAGTGCCAAATATATAAGATCGACAACCAGGTTATATTTCCTCTGCCCATCTGGAAAATAGAAGTTAAGAACCCCTTCGAGCTGATGGCAGTAGGACGTAATGAGCGAAGGGGTGCACGAAAATCGCACAAATTAATGAGACGAATTGTGGCAGTCTGGGTGACAGTAGATCATATGCAGCTAAATAACATAAAATGGCGCATGTGGATGAAAGCCCACTTAAGGAAATAAAAATCCTGCAAAAAGAGTGTGCCGTGCGTTGACACTTTCGGCTAGCAATTGTCGAAAATGTTATTCCTCGGGCTTTAATCGTTGGAGATTACCATACAAGCAAGATAACTGAGCAGGGTTTTAACGGCGAGTGTAGAGGTTTAGGAGTGGGCAGGTTTCGAGCGAAATGATTGCGGAATTACGGGATTGGACACACCTACAGCAGCCCTTACAAGCCAGCAAGTAACGGGACTGTGGAACGCGCCAATAGAACTTTTCCGAGTTCTTAAGGAACATCAGGGAAGAAGGTGCTGATTGGGATACTTTCTTGACAAGGGCAGTGCTAATTTACAATGGTAAAAATTATGCGCCTTTGCGAATTTTCCAACAGCAAAAAATAATGGTGGAAAGCTGAAAAGGCATTTATGAATTATAAGGGAAGGGTGATACAATCCCGAGGAGTCAACAGAAAAAATGGAGAGGAGTACTCATATACCCAACTGGTATACCGTATGCGGTGGGTAGTAAGGTTAAAAGGAAAGGTTGCCACGGTGATAGGAGTTTTAATGCAAAAAAGTTAGGCAAAGAATATAAAAGTTCATTCGTAATCACATAGTATAACGTCATAATTCCGAGGAATGTATAATGATATACAAGGGAAATACAAAGTAGCTAGGGTACATTACTTACGCATATTAAATATAGGATGGTTGGGTAGGATCCTCACGGATACCTTAGACCTTATTTCCAGTGTGAGGATGATAGACTCTGAGTACAAAAGGAATACTAGGAGAAATATCGAATAAAATAGAACGGTGATACCCTACGAAGAAGGCATAGATTCCATGCACCATGTGGACTGGATAGCGAGTACAACAGTGTAAGCGAAAACGCCATAAGAAAAGGGCAAAAATCAAGGAAGCATAGAGATTGTTAAAACAAATGGCATTACAGGGAGTAACTGGTAATGTAAAAGAAGTGTGTCGGTACAGACAGAGGACCAGGTTGGAGAAAATAAAGGCACTCATAAACGCAAAGTAGTCAGCCATCTGATACTTATTTCGAGACAGCGGTGATGAGGTACAAGCTGAAATTAACCATGAATTGGGTTGATCGAGGGCGTGGGTAGTTATAATTTGACCAGCCGCATAAGTGAGTAATAACTGACATTGAAGCATTCTGTAGAAGTAATATCAATAGTGTTTTTTTGTCTTTCCGTTCTTCTAAAAGTTATAAGTTACAACTCGTTTCGGAATCACTGGGTCAGCGACCGTAGTATGTCGATGTGAGGAAATCATATTCTGATATATAAGAGGATATCATGAAAAGGTGGAGGATGTAATTCAATTATTGAAAAGAGGTAGTATTTATACATGAGAACCAGATAACAGACTCATTGAGAACTTAGACAGCGAACACCCAGCGTGGAGAGGACAGTGTGGTAATGAGGTAGGGGAAGATTCACTATTCTTAAGTTGAGACTAAGATTTTCCACTCGGAAGGGTTCAGATATATATAGGTCCCAAAGAAATCTAATTTTATTGAATTGCAGTTTTTATCTGATGAGGAAATTATAGTAAACTCACCCATGTGAGCTGCATATGATTGATTTGAGTGTCATTCGATTTCTCGGGAGTGCAAGAACAAACTATTTGAAATTGTTGTGCATTCAGACACAAGAAGGTTAATCCTGTACAAGACGGGCATACGCCCTGCTTCAACAAGGTCGTAGAGAGGTCAGTACGCAAATTGTTTATTCGTAACAACAATGGGAGGTGGTGGAGGGTTAAAGAGAGTATGTATAATAAAGTGACACTGACAGCAAGCGAGGAGAGCATTATGCAACGGGTATATGAACGTTGTGTAGTCATATGTGTAGGACTCGGTTGATTGCTGGTGAATCATTATCTTAATTGGTTTTTTTCTTTATATTATAAAAGATAGTATGCACAAAAGAGGATATGTGAGGGTTGGGCACGTCTAGTGGTCGACAAGGATCGAATTGTGAGGTTAATCAAACAAAGTAATAAGAGTCTGTCTGGCGGTTACTTCAACGATATGGAAATACTATGGCTCATTGTTTTCAATTTGGCAAACGGTATAAGTCGAAAGTCACGGTAAACTGGTTTGTTGATACTGACTTAAATAAAGGGAAAACATTGAGTTAATTAAAGAACTAGTGAGTGCTATTAAACGAAATTCAAAAGTACTCAGAGGATTCAGAGGTGTTGTATATGTATCGTCTAATAAAAATAATATGGAAGTCTGGTTATTCGTGAGTGGAAACCAGATCTAGGATGGTGTGGCAAATATTTCACACACACTTTAAGCTGCGTTGTAAGAATATAAAAGTTGAACATATCCTATTCATATTATTTTAACAGTGTTAAATAACTAAATTAGAACTTGTCAACTGTCATTTTCTCGCGGTAAAGTTATTAGATGTTACAGGATATATACTCAGGTTAAAAAATTAATGTCACCATATATTTCATGCTTATTTAATTATAACTATATAAGCGGTACTTAAATATACAATATTACACTAAGCATTAATCATATATATACTAATCATATATTAGTATATTGAAGTATATAAGTATCATTTGAATAAACATGAGAATTTTTATTACTACATTAATAGTTCAATATTAGTATTTTTAGCACCTCACCTATATATTCGTATTATAGGTAGTAGATATATAATTAATCACATTCAGGTAGGACTAAGTGATGTTAAAAGTAGGATCGAGGAGTTAAGATGGAAAAATGTGAAAGGCAAGTGATAACATATTTCAAGGTAGATTTTGAGAGATTTTCACGAATTTATGCGTTAAGAAAATTATTATTGAAGCGTTTCGTGCTATTTTTTCGTGATCAAAGTTAGCCCATCGGGTTTGTACCAGGTTGCTTTAATAGGAGGCTGTTATTGGAGTGTTACTAGGTTAATCGTTGTTTAACATTTATTCGTTAGTACCCACCCCGGATATGCGCCAAGTTGAGGCAGAATAGAAAGCCCACAGGGTAAGGTGGATTGAAATCTGAGTGGGGTAAAAATTACGAGCGCTAGGGTTAAATTGTGCGAGAAAGAATAGTGTATGGACAAAGTGTGGAAAGTTTATTATTATTACTATTATTATTATTATTACTTATTATTATTATTATTATTTCACATTATTATTATTATTATTATAATTTATTTATTATTATTATTATTATTATTATTATTAATTATTATTATTATTATTATTATTATTATTATTATTATTATTATTATTATTATTATTATTATTATTATTATTATTATTATTATTATTTTTATTATTATTATTATTATTATTATTATTATTATTAATTATTTATCGTGAGTTAACAGATGGAAAAAATATTTGGTTAACAGATCCGGAGTAATAGAAGGAACGGCATGTTCAATTTTGGCATGTTCAACTCTGCGTATAATTGGCCAGCCCCATAGGAAGAAATCGCATGGAGTTAAGTCCGGGGAACCGGGGGGCCAGATATATAGAGCTCTGCCGTCTGGACCTATTATGACCAACCCAACGATCTGGGAGTAAATCGTTCAACCACGCTCCGCACTATGTGACTCCAATGTGGAGGGCTCCATCTTGCTGCCATATAAATTTTACCGCTTCAACCTCTAATAATTGTGGAAAGAGCTCTGATGTAACATAATCGAGATCTGCCGAGACCCCTGTTACGGTTGCTTCCGCGAAAAAGAAAGGTCCGTAGACTGGCGTCGGGATATGGCGGCAAAAATTAACCTTTGGGATCACGTTCCGTGCGCTAGCAATTTATGAGGATTTAGAACCCCAGATACGAAAAATTATGGGCAATCTCACCTTAATTACCTACCCCCTGAGATGAAAGGTGGACTAATCGCTAAACACTATACGATCTAGAAAGGTCATCGTCTCGACTAGCACTGCACAGGCAAAGGTAAAACCGTAAGAGCATAGTTCGTCGGGCCTTAAAGCCATGTAAAAACTGCACCGTATGCAACGCATGTGTAAAACGTGTTTCCTTAAACGCACCTTTCCACAAAACCTCGTTTTTGGCACTTTTCAGTCATGACTTTCTCCGAACGGAATTTCTTTAGGACTATGAAGGAAGAGGCCCGATAAACGGTCACATCCTGTAAGTCTACTTTGGGCCCTCCTGTCTTTCTTGGCCTTTACAAAGACATCCATTAGTTCATTGCCTATACCATCGCGAATGTTTTTGCCACATGGAGGTTCACATTGGAACCGTAAACGATACGCGCACGTTGAATCGTAATTACAGATTCACGCTTAGCAAATTGTACGACACAGAAAGCTTTAACCGCCATTAGATTACTCTCACTATCACTGATCTATCCCATCTATCATTTATGTGGATTCATGTCACTGATTCACATAAGAGTATAATTGATTCATTACTTTATATCATCTGATTAATGCGATTACTTAGTCTTTTTTGGTGATTTGTCGCACTTTATGGTTCGACCTATCTAAGTGTTGCTGTACGTATGAGAGTGTAACTGTCGTATCTATTGGACCGCGCAAGTCATATTCGAAACTAGATGCACACTAGTGAAACTCTTACACTTTTGATGTAATGATAGTGATTGTAGTAGAATTATAATTTTATATTTATTTATGGGTTAGGCTGTGTGTTTTTATTAAAAACTAAATATAGCAGGCAGTGATAATTATATTGGAACGGACATTATTATTAATTATTATTTCATATTTATCTCTTATTATATTATATATTACTTGAGTTAGGTCTATTCATTCGGATTATTTAAGTTTATTTATTTTACTTAATGTATTCATTTTATATAAGGTTATTTATTTTATTTAAGGTTATTCATTTTATTTTAATTTTTACATAATCAATATTTTTTGAAATAATATTATTATTGATCTAATTTGAATGTCTTATGGTATTATTATTATTATTATTAGTAGTAGTAGTAGTAGTAGTAGTAAGTAGTAGTAGTATAGTAAGTCAGTAAGTAGTAAGTAAGTAATAGTAGTAGTAGTACTCATAAGAGCTCGATTTTTAACGACTGCTTATAAGGTTCAAAGGAGCTAAATTTAAAATTATTTGTCTGATAAGCTTAATATTCTTTAAACGTGATAGTGTATAAGGTTTCAGAGTTTGAGAAGGCTGAACGTGTAATGGGAGGACTACTTATATAATAAAGAAAATTAACAATAAATTATCCGCAGTTAAACTGTACCTTTTTGCCTCTCGTAACAATTAGCTCTGGTGTATTTTTGGCAACGCATCGTGTAAGCTTTTTTTAATGCACGTTTCATTAACGTAGAATTTTATATCTGGTTCAAACACTCCCCTTTTTCCGGAGCTAAAAAAGGGGCGCGCGCAAGATATGTCTTTTGACGAGTAACCCCGATCAAACGCTTTAAAACAGTTCGATGCTTAACGTCGTTAATAAATTTTCTGTTGGTCTAACGACTTCAAAATAACGGACGTTTAACTTTCTCATTTCCCGGTGCCCACGCCTTTGTATATATATATATATTATTAATTTAGATGTATATAGGCTAATAGTATATATATATAAGCGGGGTTATAATATAATATATATTCTATACTACTATATATATAATATATAGGGTGTGCACACACGTTTCTCAAATTCATAATGATACTACCGTCTAATCTGAAAAAAGATTAATGTGAAGCGGGATGGGTGAAAAATGATGCGGATATCCGCTACCTATATATATATATATATATTATATATATATATATTATATATATATATATATATATATATATATATATATATATATATTACTACTCAATTATATATATTCATAGGGTTTTGCCCCTCTAGGCAGCATTCTATGTAGGGATGCAAGAATACCCATACTGTATGTTCTGCCGTGTCATTAGAGGTGACTAAATGGACAGACGGAGAGACTAGCGCGCTCAAGCGATGCGAGTACCTCCCATTGGGTATTTGGTTTGTTGGGTATATCCCATTGCATTTCAGTACCGAATGGTTCGCCTCTTTTGCTCTCATATACACACACTACTAACACGAGAGTTGACTCTCCAAATAACAAACAGACCAAAAAACACAGTTAATATTACCCTTGTACTGAGGGGAACGTCACCGTTTCCATATATTCGTGTGTGAGGGAGAAAAATTTCCACAGCGTATGTTCTGCATGTTGTAGAATGCGACTAAAGGGACAGTGGTAGTTTGATTGGCTGCCCACTACCACTTATCTCTTGCTAGATATTCTTACGCAGACCTCGTACCTGGTCGTGATCGCCTTAAGCGACCTTATTATCTTTCAGCAAAATTGTATGAATCGTATGGGTACATCTAGAATGTCAAGAATAAATAATGAAGAAGAGGAAGAGGGTGATGAATTTTAGAAAGAGTAAATTTGATTTGCTCGCTGTGACTGAAACAAAGATAAAAGGAAGCAGTGAAGACGAGTACTGATGTGCGAAATGTGTGTGTGTGCTGGAGTGGAAAAGAATGAGATGGAGAGAAGGAGTTGTGATTCTGATGGTTGAGCACAGAGCTATGGTAGATTTTGCTTGTGTGTGAGAACTAGAATTCTATGTTAAATTTAAGTTGAAAGTCAAGGTATGTGTGACGTTAAATATGGGTCATCTGAGGGTGATGTTGAAGAGAGTGAGATTTACTGTGATAAGCTAAATGATATTTTTTATGGGGTGAGTAGGAGCCTCAGATTGAGTGTTGGGGAACCTAAATGGTTGGATAAGAGATCGAAAAAGGGGTGGCATAACAGGTGATGGAAGAAAATGCAGAAGGTAGAAAAGGTGATTGATTTTCTTGTGATGGAGATGAGAGGCTATGCTGTTGCTGTAAAATAGTGATGTTAACGTTGGGACAAACTGCCCCAGTGGGCAGGATTTATAAAAATGGGCAGTCTTGTCCAGGCATTTTGCCCATTTCATAAAGCCCGCCCAAAACTGGGCATTTATAAAAATATCAGTAAAAGATGGATTATTGAGAAAGCATTCGAAAAAAAAACGTTCAAAATATAGTATTTCATTTTTCACATTTGTATTTATGTATTGCATTTGTTTTTATATATCATCATCACCACCACCACACCATCATCATCATATTCTCTCCCCAAGAACTGGGGGTAAGGTGCAAACATGCACGAAACAGAAAATAGTAGAAGAATATAGGACGCAAGTCGAAAATTAAGCCCAGCCTTACCATCCCCCTTTATACTTTTTAAGTTGAGAAACTTTGCAAGAAATCCCCCTAGAGCTTCACAGGACGCGCGACAAGACCTCACTATTGCATCTCATCAAACATTAGAAATAAAAGACAGTAAGAAACCAAATGGCCTATCGAGACTCCCAGTCAAGCCTAACAGAACCAATCACCAAAAAAAATGTTCATGCAAATCCACAAAAGCACCCTAGGGCTTATAATATAAGTTACTCATAGTCATTAGAGATACGCAAAGTCTATAAACATGCTCATGCAAATCCAAAAGCAGGCCAAGGGCTTGTCAATAAACTTACATAAAAAAAAGCAATTCTACAACCAAATGAAAAAAAAACTAACCTTAACATGTTCTTTTTAACCACACAAGAAGCTTTATTAACTTTACCAGGAACTAAACTTGTAACTGTATTAACTTTATACTACTGCAGTTTTAACTCCAACCTTAGACTTACTGGGTAACTAAAAAAGCCTGCATTTGGTTTCGTTGGCGTATCAAATATACATATATGGATGACCCAAACCATCGTTAGACTTCCATTTGTTTTCGATATTAGAACAATCGCGTGTCGCACTCAAAACCTCTGTCCCCAATCATTCCAAAATTTACACCAAAGTAAGATCCCTTCATTCTTCCCTATCTTAAAATTGGCATGCTTTCCCTTCATAATTTTTCCTATACTATGGGTCCATCCCTTGGTCAAGCGTTTCAGTCCATCCTATCTCTGCTATGAAGAATTTATCGGTTCTGTATTTATCATAGATTGTAACTATTTTGTGACTCTGAGTGAGGATCCCATCCTGCGTAGAAATTGACCATCTTCTAATTCTAAACCAGAGAGAGACAAGTTATTCCGTCACGGTGTAAACCTCTTAGTGTCCTGCTCCATCTTCCGCTAATACTATTTTATACAGTTACACTCCATAACAACCCTTGGAGCACAAAAATTAAACCCTGTTGGCCTTAACATTGCACTCTCTTAGCATACTAAGTCTTTTCTTTAAAAATGGGCCCAAACTTGTGCACTACTCTAATAAGTGGCCCTAACATTAGCTATTATAAAGTTACCTTATAACCTCTCTTGGCTCTTTGTAACAACATTACAATTTATTTATGCTGCCTCAGCTTCTTATTTAGCTTATTCTTGCTTCCAAAACACTGATTAGCCTATTTTAAGATTACTTTGCTTATAATTACAACAGCAGAACTCAAGCCAATCCACATTCATTATTTGTAGTTAAAAAACTTTCTTAATTGGAGTAACCTAGGCTGAAGAAACCTTACACTTTTTACTATTAAAATTCCCATTTGCCCTTATTCTGTGCCGCACGTCCTAAAGAAGTTTAGCAAACGATCTAATTCACACATTATGCACTCTTTTCACTACACATCCTTCAATATTAATATACCGAGGTAGCCAACTTTGGTATTCAATCTTCAATACTTAATCAAACTTACATTTAAGCTCCTTGGCCTATATCATTTACTATATTGTACGCCGACAATAGTGGCGCTACCCCGCACTGAGAACAACCCTGTGGGACACCACAGATCTTCACTATTCCCAATGATGACATTGCCATTGGGTTTGTACACACTGTTTATTCCACACACACTCTTAATCAACATTGTAACCCACCCATTCCCGCAAAATAACTTCTTCATCAGCCGCTATGAGGAAACCTTATAACAAGCTTTGCTAAAACTCTAAATATTATAATAATCAAAGGACTTTAGCAAAGCTTTTGAAAAGGTTCCCCACATAAAGCTGATGAGAATTTATTGCAAGTCAGTGTAAGGATTCATCCCTTACTAAGGATGGCACGCCCGACTCCACAACCATACCACCTCCAACCCACCGCCATTTCACAATCACATATTATGCACCTTCTCAGCCCACTGCCAAACAATCACATTTCTCTTTTCTAGGCATTCCTTACCCGAATCAAATCCACTTTTTGCTTCGTATCTCAGGCAGTATCTCAGCAAGTTGATTACCCAGCACTCACCACTATACATCCGCTTAACTAACTCACTATCATCCATCCTTTCCACATGACCAAACATCTCAATGTACTTTTTCATTTAATTTCTCATTTACCCCCTTTCTTCACACCACACATACCACAACGAGCACTATTAACATACGCAGTTCCATTGCCTCCTTCACATCTTTCATCAATTTCTACTCTCCATCACTAAACGACTCCGTCCTAAGCATTGTCCATCTCTAACACTTACTTTGACCCTATTATATTCTATTGTCCAGACCACTAGTCTCATACTACTATTACATTAAACAAGGCAGCGTAACGAACATACCTCCGATTGTAAAACCTCTAGCACACTACGCGTGAAGATTTGTCCCCTTTTACATCCACTAACAATTTAATGACTTCCCACCAGCCACCAGTTCTGCCAATCACCAACTTCTCCTACTACGCTATCATTTTTTTCATCCACGAGGTACTCCCCTTTTCACCCAAAAGCTCAGTTAAATATTCTATAACTTCACGACATTCTCTTGGTTCCAAGCGTGCTACACCGGTCCTAGTCTATACATAAATTCACACTTAGACTTGTCCTCAGCCGCACAACCATAACCTTTAACTCTATCTAATGTATATAATTTTCAACTTCCTTTTACCACCCTGCAAAATCTCTTTTACCAATGAACCTCTCAAACTCTCTTCAGTATCCGCCACAAGCCAGTAAACAAATATGAATCCACATATAATTCAGAATGGGCACCCCCTCCACTCTCTTCGCATTCTCCATCATTTCGATACCACTACACATATCTTGCCACCACCAACCTTTAAATTTTTTCATAACCTCATCCATATATCATTGAATAACACGGTGACATAATATCCTGAGCCTCACTCCACTATATATTAAACCAATCACTTACGACTCCATTTTTTTTCTTACACACGCTTCACTATCTGTCAATACATACTTTTGATTCCATTCAGAAGCCTACCACAACACCCATATTTCACTAACATCAGGCCATAGAGCTCCCTATTAAATCCTTCCTACGCCCGGTGCAAATCATATAAACCTAAATAACAATTTTATTCTTCCTTATTTTCTCAATAATTGTTTCAATGTGAAATTTGATCCACTACCTCTACCACTTCTAACATGCAACTTGTTCCTCACCAATCAGTCTTCAGTCACTCAAACACTCTTTCGACAAAACACCAGCATATATCTCCCCTACAACAGTCAAACAACACTCAATAAATTAATTCCCTATAATTCCTACAGTTACGCTCATACCTTTATCCCCCTTATCCTTATATGTAAGGTCCTATTACTGCTCTCTTCAATCCCCGGATCTATATCCTCCATAAACATTTTGTTAACACAACTTCCAAACCCAATCATTCACATTTCGCCTCTGTTCTTGATCATTTTACCAGTAAATGTTTCATTTATACCTGCAGATTTACCATTCTTTAGCTTTCTCACTCTACCCATTACCTCCTCCTTGCAAATGACCTCATAACCCAGAAATCCCTATCTTCTTTCAAAGTGTTCCCCTCACACATCCCCCTCACATTCATCTTCAATCAGTTACCGAAGCACCATCCCTTTCATATTCTACAGCACAATTCACCCTTGTTGTCATCTTAACCTTTATAGTTTATTGTCTACATACTAATAATATATATATATAATATATATATAATCATATATACTATATATATATTATTTATATATAGTATATATATTATATATATATTATATATATATATATATATATATATATATATATATATATATATATATATTATATATATATATATATATATATTATATATACTATATACTATATATATAATAATATATATATAATTTATATATAATTATATATATATATATTATACGCGGTGCTGTATAATAAAAGTTATAAATGCCCTCTAAAATGCCCAAATTGGACAAATGCCCAGATAAATGCCCAGGGCATTTGCCCAATTCTTAAGTGCCTGGGCATTTACCCATCACTATGTGTAAATAATACTTTCTTCAAACACAAGAGTATTCATAAGTATACTAGGCATGTAGGCAGAGATGGCATAGAAGCGAAAAGTAGGATTGATTTGTGTTGGTGAAGGAGATGTGTAAACAGGGTTGGCCAAAAAGCCACAACGCTTTTTGGCTTTTTGGACTTTTGACCATGAAACTGGCTGTCCTGGCTTTTTGGCTTTTGATATACCATAAATAGACCTTTTTTTATCATTTTAAAGAGTGAATATTTTTCCTTAAGATTTTAAGTTAGATATATCTTTGGCTTAAGTGGAATATAAAGAAATGCTAATGAAAATTTTATTGTTACCAAAAATTCTTTAACATTAATAACAATTCAAGTAATTTTTTTGCTTATTTTTAATTTTTCACATAATGAAATTTATTACATAATATGCTCTGTATTTATTTCATCTTTTTAATACTTTCCGTTTTTAAGATGCAAAATGTCGCCGTATTAGTAATTATGAGTACTATTTTAATTAACATCTTAGATATCTGTACACTCTTACTAATTTTTCAGATTTATCTTTTCCTAATTTGTTTCTTAATTTTGAACAGATTATACCATAGGTACTAAAAATAACTCTCTATTGATCCTGAACTAGCAAGACAGCTTTGAAGATTTTTAACTAAGGTTATGAAATCGGCATTTAAATTATTCGATGATTCGTTTCTTAGTTCCACCAATTTTTAGGTGATATTTCTTTTATATATGAATCTTCAAAAAAATAAACTGGAAAAGATTTACCATCTTTAATTCTATATTTGGTATAAGATGCCATATATGTAGGGTACCTTGAGAACAGCCATCCTTCAGCGTTTTCAATCATCTCATTCGATAATTTTTGTCCTGTGATAAGTTTGATAACACTTAAAAGTCAATCAAATGTACAATTTATAAATACCACTTGTATTTCACCATTATATATATATATATATATATATATATATATATATATATATATATATATGTATATAGATGTATAAATATATATAGTTATATATATAAATATATATATATATATATATATAGTATGTCTGCGCTAGAGAGAGAGAGAGAGAGAGAGAGAGAGAGAGAGAGGAGAGAAGAGAGAGAGAGAGAGAGAGAGCAGAGAGAGAGAGAGAGAGAGAGGAGAGAGGAGAGAGTAGAGAGAGAGAGAAGAGAGAGAGGATGAGAGAGAGAGAAGAGAGAGAGAAAAGGAGAAGAGAAGAAATCAAGAAAGGGAGAAGGAAGAGACAAATAAAGAAGATAAAGGAAAAAGAAGAGAGAGAGAGAGAGAGAGAGAGAGAGAGAGAGAGAGAGAGAGAGAGAGAGAGAGAGAGAGAGAAAGAGAGAGAGAGAGAGAAGAGAGAGAGAGAGAGAGAGAGAGGAAGATGAAGAGAGAGAGAAGAGAGAGAGAGAGAGAGAGAGAGAAGAAGAGAGAGAGAGCAGAGAGAGAGAGAGAGAGAACCGAGAGAGAGAGAGAGAGAGAGAGAAAGAGAGAGAGAGAGAGGAGAGAGAGAGAGAGAGGAGAGGAGAGAGAGAGAGAGAAGAAGAGAAGAAGAGGAGAAAGAGAGAAGAGCAGAGAGGAGAGGAGAGAAAGGTGAGAGAGAGAGAGAAAGAGAGAGGAGAGATGAAAGGTGAGAGAGATAGAGAGAGAGGAGAGAGAGAGAGCAACAGAGAGAGAGAGATTCAAAATTCCTTTTTTTACAAATTTCTTTGACAAATATTTCACTCTGAACGAAAAGTTTTTCGTTCCCAAGTTAGAGCCGGTGAGTTACACTGGGGTGGAGTGATGGTAATTTGATCAAGAGGCAACAACAATGGAATAATGTTCCGGCTGCGCCTATTTTTAAATTGATATATGAAATTATAAAATCTGTCTCGCAGTGATAGCTTAAAATTTTAACTCGTTAGAACAGAGTAAGGAAGGCAAATTTCTCAGAATGAAAATTTAGTTCTTATAATTGCTATTGCTAATGTCAGTTTTGTTTTTCTCTTGTGAGAGAGTGAGTTTTTATTGTATAAATCCAGTTTTTTTTCTCTTCTTTCAAATGAAAATTAATTGTTTCTTTAAAATTTTTAAACCATTTATTTATTTTAAATTTATCAAGAATTAGTTGATTAATATTGGGTAGAAGCTACCTACCCTATGTATACCCCTGATATATATACCAGTATATATATAAGATATATATAAATATATAGTATATAATAATAATTAATAAATATATATATATATATATTATATTATTATAATATTATATATATTATATTATATATATATATATTATATATATTAGGGAATATATATATATAAAAGAGTAATAAAAGCAAAAGGAAAGGACCGGAAACTAGCCCTGTAGAAAAACCATAGAAGAAACTCACACAGAAAATAATATATATATATATATATATGATATAATATATATATATATATTTATATATATATAATGCAAATTGATATAAGCAACAATGAATATTAGTAATTATATTATATATATAAAATATATTATTTTAAATTTTATTATTGGATAGAGATTAATGTCATTAATTATAAGAACTCTACATAAAAAGTTCGTATATATAATATATAATATATATATATATAAATTATATATATAATTAATTATCTTCTTCTTCAATCTACCTTTTTTCCACCAAGATTCGGATAAGGTGCGTTTTCATGCACGGAAAAAGAAATAGAGTAGGAGATAAATGACAAAAGTGAAAAAAACCCCAGTCCTTACCACCCTCCATCATGTTAACCATTAATTATTAAGAACTTCGTCGCACGATCAGAAAATCCACCCTAAAGCTTCAGGACATGATTGATTGTAGCGAGACGGTCCTCATATGGAGTAAATCTGTCAGTAGGTAGGGAGTTCTTACCCCTGGCCCAGGTGGTCCACAACCCAGTGGCGGCTCACTCTATTAGGCATTAGAGCGGAAACTTACTGACCCCCAAAAATTTTCAAGAACCTAACCCACAAACTACAAAACAGTATTTTGGTTATTCCTTGTAAAACTCTCTCTCTCTTCTCCTTATATATATATATTAATAATAATATATAGTATATATTATATATATAATATATTATATATATATATATATAATTATATATATATATATATTATATAATCTATAATATTTATTATTATATATATATTAATTATAAAATTATTTAATATAAGATATAATATATATATATATGTTAATATTACATAATCGCAATTAGATAAGATGTTTAAGTAAATAGAAGAACAAATAATTAAAGAAGGATAAGAATTAACAAACCTGCCGTTTTCTGGGATTGGAACACCACACGCCATGTTGCGCGACGACTGTTAGTGGAGGACAATATGCAGGCTGCTGATACAACTGAGCCATCCTCACCCAAAAAAAGGTTGGATTCCAAGAACAGCTTATAAAGGCAACTGAGTTCCCGTCAAGAGCGACATTAACCAGGTGTCCAGTCCTGGTCCTAGTCTCTCGTTCTTTTATTTAGATGTTAAATTAGCAATAATAATCCCCGGAATTTAGATAAGAAAATGTTAAAGAAAAGAAAACATATAAGAGAAGGTACAGGAATTAACTGCCTTTTTCTGGGTGGGAACCTACAAGGCATGGAGTTGCGCGTAGGAGGTACATATGCCCGGTTGCTAATACCAAACTGGGAGCCATCTCTCCAACCAAAAAATAAGTTGATTCAAAGAAAGTTATAGATAAAAGCAACCGAGTTCCCGTCAAGCGAAAAGCGACATCACCAGGTGTCCAGTCCAGCCTATCCTATTCACTTATATTATCATTTTAGTGTTAAATATTGCATAATAAGCGCAATTGTATAAGATGTTAAAGAAAGAACATATAATGAACTCTAAAGAATATACTGCCGGTGGTTTCAAATCCAGAATTTCCACGGA
>JABUQX010081377.1:5000-12500 GCA_015478945.1 Trachelipus rathkii | reverse complement strand
CTCTCTCTTCTCTCTCTCTCTCTCTCTCTCTCTCTCTCTCTCTCTCTCTCTCTCTCTCTCTCATGACATCACGCCTAATTTAGTCTATCCTAACCTATCCTAATCTAACCAAGCCAAAAAGTCCCTTACTTACACTAACTCAAGATCTCAGGAATCAATGCACCTGATCAAATGTAAATCACAGGTAAGGCATTGGTGACCTAAGAGGGGAAGGAGGAGGTGGATGATTGCCGGAGTCGTTTAGTGTTGAACTAGACAAAATCAGAAAGATAAATAGATTAACCCTTTCAGTTGGAGATAAAAAATCAAAGCAAATAAGTGGAGAAAAGGTTGATGTACAGAAAGTTTTAGAAATATTGTCAAAAGCCCAGAAAGATTTTTCAGTAGCAAAACCAAAGAGGTCAGCTCACTTTTGTTTATTGAACGTCCGCTTTGCTTCGAATAATATCCAAGCAACTATTTTTCCGATATATATAATATATATTATATATATACTATATATATATATATTATATATATATTATATATTATATATATATATATATATATCATATATATATATATATTATATATATAGTATATTACTATACTATTGCTAATATATATTTATATACATCGTTCCTGCTTCTGTTCTTCGGTGATCTTAATTTTAATTATAAATTAAAAAAATCAAAGCTCTGAACATTTTTATTTCTTTTTAGAATCAACGTTTCGAGAAAATAACGTTTCTCATCATCAGGATAATTGAATGATAAAATGTAATAAAATAAAATAAAATAACACAAGTAAAAGGTTCAAATTCTAAAACATTTCACTTATCTCTAAATGTGACAAATATATGAAAAGTCAAATCAGGCTAAAGTAGGCTATTGTAATTAACATGTTAGTTGGTTGGTTGTTTTAATAAATTATCTGTTTAGTAGTTGAAAAATGTCTTGATAAGAATATATAAAAGCAGCGTTAAAATAATAATTAATAATTAAAAACAAATAATAATAATAATATAATTACAAAAATTGTATTGATAATATTTCAATAATAAAATTATAATAATAATAATATGAGATTCATTTTAATTAAAACAAAAATAATTAATGACACCCACAATTAATATTAACGAAAATAATAATAATAATGATATAGATATATATATATATATATATATATATATAATATATTAATATATTATATTATATTATATATATATTACATATTATATCTATATATATATATATATATATTATATATATATATATTAAAACAATAATTATAATATATATATATATATATATACTATAATATATAACTTCGATAGCAGAACGAAATGTTTTTTCATTCCCTATTCGCACTGCCTTAAGCCTGAATGAACGATTAGACACAGAATTGATGGATCTGCTCATCTCATCAGGGCGTCTTCGGAATCAAAGCAATCACTCCTGGAGTAGTTAGAGTAAAGCAATGCAAAACCCTCTAATAGCCCAAATAAAGCGCCAGAAGATATCCTTAGATTAGGATGGAGCAAAAAGAGCAAAATGAAAACATTAAAATTAAGAGTTATAAGATCGTGCTTAGATTTACCAATAGAAAAGAGATGTAGTATTATGGATAGAATGACTAGTGGTAGAAGATTAGGTGAAGACGTGGAACCAGAGAATTTGGTCGAGGACATCAGCACATATGCGAGGTTCCCTTATCAGTTGCCAGATCTCGGACAATGCCTTAAATGATTCCGCCTTCTCTCCTTTTGGACTAGTGGGAGAGAAGACCCCAATCACTCATTTCTGTGTACATTTAACCCCCCCCCTCCTAAATAGAGCCCCTCCATATATTTTTTTACTCAAATGTTTTTCAGTAGCTTAAAATATCCGATACCTGTGGTTAAAGTCTCGATACCTAGACCTATCTGTTATTCCATCGTAGATTCGCGGATATTTTAAAAATAAGTATCCGCATACGCAAAAGAGTGAAAATCAGATTTGGTTCTTACTGATGACTGATTGATGATGATGATGATGATGATGATGATGATGCATGATCGATGATGATTGATATTAGTGATGATGCACTAAATGCAAATGCAAATACAAATAATAATAATAATAATAATAATAATAATTAATTGAATAATTAATAATAATAATATAATAATAATATAATAATTAATAATAATAGAATAATCTAAATAATATAATAATATATATATAATAAATAATTAAAAATAAAATAAAAATAAAAATAAAAATAATAAAAATAATAAATATAATAATAATAAATAATAATAATAATAAAATAATAATTAATAATAATAATAATTAAATTTATCAATAATAATAATAATAAATATAATAATAATAATAATAATAAATAATCCTTTTAATACCCATGATAATTTTTAAAAAAGTCGTGTGACTGTACATTTTAAGGAAATAAAAATTAGAACGAAAAGATTACGCAAAAAAACAAACGATATATATGAAGTTCCAAGAAACAAAAAACGACACGAGAAAAATATGAGAAAGAATTCCAAAAGAGAAACGGAAGGAAAGAAAGCTAATTCAACCCCCCCTCCCCTACTCCCCCAATCTGAGTTGACCATTGAACCTCGTATTTAAATTTCCGTTGAGAAAATATGGATAGAGTAATTTAGAGTAGAAATATGGATCCTCTTAAAAGATTCATAAAATACCAATTCCATATTTCTTTTCCCATGAACACACACACACACACAACACACACACACACTACACACCACACACACCACACACACACACACACACACACACATACATACATACATAACATACACAACATGATCCCTTCAGATAGCTAGTTGGAGGAGAAATTAACAAAAAAAAAAGAAAAATAAAATTCAATATTGGGTTATGTATTACCAATAAACTATTATTTTTATTTTTGCATTTTCGGAATTTTTTTAAAAACGACATTTTCAAAATCGAGTATTCATTTTTGTGCCGAGATCATACTTTGATAATAAATCTATTTAAAAAAATCCGTTATGGATTACTCACACTAGTTGAAACACACACACAACACACACACACACCAACCAACACAGCCACGACACACACACACACACGACACACACACACCACCACCAACTCGGACTATCACACACACGACATACACACACAACACACACACGCATATTTATATATATATAGATAATATATTAATGATTATATATATATTATAAGTGATTATAATTATATATATATATATTATATATAATATATTATATATAATTATATATATTATATAATATATATATATATATATTGGCATGTCTGTTCGGTACTCTCTAAGCTCCCTTCCTTTGATATTCTCCTTCTTTGCTTTATTACTTGTCTAGTTCTTTCAAATTCGTTCCATTTCGCTCTTAGTTGGGAGAACCTCTCTCCTTCTTCTTAAGTGTTTCCTCTAGAGTTCGCATTATCTCTACTTAGTTCCTACTTTTTCATCAAGATTTTTTTGCCCTGCATTTTCTAACCTTGTCATTCTTTACGATGACTCAACTCTCCATTCTCACTTCACTTTCAAAATGTGCCCCCCGTTGTATCCTGAGTTGCCTACTCATTACAGTTACAAGGTAACCTGCTATGTGGCATTTCATTCTCTTCGCCCAATGATTCGGGGTCGGATCGATTCTCATGGATTACCGCAAAATTTTTGAAACTTCCTGTCTTTTTTTTTAAAAATACTCAAATCTTTTTTTATTATATCTCCCTCCCTAAACACTCATACCTCCCCATTCTCCCTTCAAGGCCTCTAATTTTTGTCCTCACCCTGTTTTAGATAACATAACGCTCTTGGCAACTGATATTAATAATGCATATTGCCTTGGGAAGACTCTATCACATTATCGTTGGTTGCAAAACGGCCTCAAATTAAGCTGGGAATTTTGTTCAGATTGCGGTCAGATTGCATTAATTTTTTTCTTCTGCTCACAGTATAATTCCAGTATGATTTATTAAATAATCCCCTTATTCCATACCTCGCCAGTCCCCCCCCCGTATGATAATACCTATTCTGTCACAATTGGGGGTGGTATCCGGTTCCCACACCTAATTTTTGCGCAGATAGGGCTACAGGCCAAGAGACATTGAAACTATCATTGTCCCATTACCTCTGATTACTTTACCCCCCCTCTAGCTCTGCGACTCCACGTGAGCATTGGTCCTTATCCTCTCTTTCTATGTAAGTTAATATCAACGCAGGGTTTTCTAGAGGAATTGACCAAACTCGCGCCATTCTTCAAACCACTGCGTCTCGCCCTAATAACACCAGAGTGTTGCATACTCTCACATGAAAATCTGTCTCTTGTGATATTGGAGACACAAGGATCACTCTCGTGTGTGGTTCCTCCCCCTCTTTCCAGCCAAATCTCTTTTATGAACTGACTTGCCTTATTCTGTTTTTTCCTGCAGTATTCAATCCTTTCCTCCTTTAGCAGTCCCCCGTCTGCGTCCACTTCCTGAGGGAATTGCGGTTAGGAAGAGACTGCGGTGTGGTTTGTTTCCTTCCTTTAAATTTTTGGTTCTCTTTGCCCCCCCCCTTTTTGAAAAGCAGCCACCTGCCGTGAGGGTGTCTGGTCCATCGTTGTAATTCTAAATAATAATATATCTATAATATATTTATACTATATATTATATATATATATATAATATATATATTATACTATAAATAATATAATATATTATATTAGTATATTGGCTAAATAACCAAACATTCTAAACTAAAACATTTTATTATGATGCTTACCGACTAGTTTGCACATTCGTCTTTTGCATGTACGTGAACACATCATCTATCCATTATCAAGGCTGTAGATGTAAATTAATAATATAACAAAATTTTAACATAAAACAATACGTTTAAAAAAATTACATAAAAGTTATACCGTATGGGATGAGAAAACCGGGTGTTTTAGAAACTACGCTTGAAGCGTTTCTTTTTTTGGGACGTTGTAAGCCGCTAGTGGGTTTAGAGCATCCGTTACTTTAACTCAAAGCGAACGCGGAAGCCAGTGTTCAATCCGCTGATAATGAAGAGTTAAAATCTTCTGTGTCTGTGACTCATTCATTTAAAATAAATAGAAGAAAATTAATATTTGCCAATATATATTAAAAGGTACCACTAAGAGACAAAACTTTACCAGTGTTAATATATTTTCTCTGTATGTAAATTTTCATTTAGCTTTGCAGCGTGGTGTCAAATATATAAGGATTCTAAAGAATGGAGATCAATTCTCTTTTCAAAGACCAAAAATATTGAAATTTGAATCCTGTATAGGATGATTTTCTGAAGAGGAATGAGAATTTGATCGCAGAATAAGGGTATGGTGGAATTTTTCCAGTTCTATAGGAGATATCTTTATGTTCAGCAATGCGATTAGAAAGACTACGAGTAGTCTTTCCCATGTAGGTGGCATCACAGAAACCGTGCTTGCATTTGTATATCACAGTTCTCCTCCTAGAATAGGGCTATGCTCGTGAGGTGTGAACTATATATAATTATATTAATATATAATATATATATATTATAATATATATATATAATTATTATTATATATATATAATTATATATATAATATAGATATTATAAATATATTTTATATATATATATATATTTATATATAATATATATAAATATATATATATATATAATATATACTATATAATATTATATTATATATATATATAATATATAATTATATTAATATATAATATACTATATATATTAGTTATATATATATATATATATATACATTATTATATATATATATTATATATATATATAATTATATATATATAATATATATATATATATATATATATATATATATTATATATATAATATTAATATATATAATATAAAGAATTTGACCAAAATTCGAAAAGCAAAGAACCAAGAATCAGAATGAAGAACGTTGCATTCATAAAGCCATACTGGTAGATCTGAGATAAGATTAGAAATCTAAGTGAAGACACAGGAAGAGATATCATTTAGACAAGTGGTTATCCAAAAGCTGTGGTACGCAAACACCGGGTTAGGGCAAATGATACTTGGGAGCCGGGCGCGGTACTTATAAAGAAGTTGAAGCTCAGATCAATATATATATATATAATATATAATATAATATATATATATATAAATATATATATATCATATATATAATATATATAATATATATATATAATATATATAACTATATATTATATATATATATATAATATGGCCTGCGATAAGGTAACAACTTACAATTATTTCTGCGTCTTCTTAAGGGGTACGCGACCAAAAAAGTTTGGAGATTCGCTGATCTAGACGCATACGTCCATCTAGTATTATGTCCTTAAGAGTGGCAGAAATCCATGCGTTAGGGAAAATTTATATTATGCATAAAAATGGTTATAGAGGGAGGTGAAGAAGGAGTGTATAGCTCGAGGCACCTAACCCAATGGCGACAGGAAAATGGTTGACATTTTATATATAAGATATATAATATATATATATTATGATATATTTATGATATATATACCCTACTACTATATATATAATATATATATTTATAATATATATTATATATTATATATAGTATATAATCTTGGTTATTTAGGTTTCCTCGAAACAAAACTTAACCTAACCTATCCTATCCTAACCTAACCTAACCTAACCTAACCTATCCTAACCTAACGCCTGCGGTCAGCTGTACAGGAATTTTTTTTGATAGCTGGTCGACCTTTTTCTGTCGACCCATTAGGGTTAGTCACCCTCCAGAATAGTATAAGGTTGTATTGGAGTCAAAAGTTTTTATTAAAAAATTCAACCTTAACAGAAAGTAAGAGAGCAGTAGTGCAGCCAGAAGAAACAAAAGAGGGAAAAAAGAAAGAACGAAAATTATTGTTGGCATTTTTTTTTTGTAAAAAGCCAGGAAGAGTGAATTGAAGAGGTAGAAAGATTATTGCACTTTTCACTAAGAAGAGGGTTTATAGTGTTAAGGAAAAATGATTCTACACTCTTCTGGTTTGGATGTAAGTAACCTGTGTCTTTTTAGTTTGAATATGATGGTATTTTCCTGATGGTGGCGTTCCTGTAACAAATTTAGCGAAAACAAGCAAAGTTAACTAAGGTACGAAAGCTTAGGTGCAAGGAAAGTAAGTTGACTGTAAGTCACCATGCCGAAGAGAAACACCTTGGTTATGTGTTCTGCATGCCCAGAAAAAAATCGCCAGCTGAAACAGCAATTATTGCAAGGAAAATCAAAGAACTACGAGCAACAAGTCCAATTAGTTATTAGTAGCATCTAAGCGGTGGAACCATTCCTTCAGACGACTTGAAGTTAATAGATGTGTTACACCATGAATATAAAAAGAGAAAAGGAACGAGAGATGTAAGGGTTTTAACAGCATAAAGAAAAGAATTAAATTATTAAAGTATCTAGTATGCTGTGTTCTCTCCAAAACGATCAGGATACCAGATATA
>JABUQX010081376.1:0-46762 GCA_015478945.1 Trachelipus rathkii | reverse complement strand
ATATATATATATATATATATATATATATATATATATATACTATATACATATATATATATATATATATATATATATATACTAGTATATATATATACTAGGTCCTGCTGCTATATATATATATATATATATATATAGCCTTCTGCGTCGGGTCGCGATATTAATTTTAAACATGCAAAAAAACGTTCCAAATTCGTATCGATTTGTTGAATGATGTGGAGCAACATATTTTTGAAACTACCATCCTTTCGCCATTACGGTCCGGCCACATTTTGATTTCCTATATTCTTAATGAAAAGTTGTTATTAATAAATTATTTTTACTTTTTGCTTTTTTATCTATCCTATTAAAAATAAACAGCACGAAAAACGTAATGGTTTTCACTACAATTTTGTCCTTAGGTTTTTTGGCTTGGTTTCCTCTCCCGGGCAGGCGAAGCAGGCACCTCTGCACGTGCGTGGCGTGCTCAGGGACTCAAGAATCTTGCTCCGTTAGGGAGCAAGTAAAAACTTACAACATATATATACCATATATATATAATATATATGCATATATATTAGTCATAACTCTAATATATATATATATATGTAATAATATAAATAATAATATATTTATAATATATGTAATATATATATATATATAATAATATAATAATATTTATATAATAATAATAATATATATATATAATAATAATATATATAATAATAATAATATATATAATATATATAATATCAGCATAATAATATATATATATATACTGTGTATATATATAATAATATATATAATAATAATATATATATATATCTTAATAATAATATATATATATATATATAATATAATATATAATATATATATATGTATATAATATCCCAATATATAATAATATGTTTATATGCTGTGTAATAACATATGTATATATGTATATAATATATGTATATATGTATATATATATATATGCTTAATATATATATAATAATAATAATAATAATATATATAATATATGTATAATATATAATATAACTCAATATATATATAAAAGTCCAAAATCAATATATCAATATGTATATATAATAATAATAACTAATAATAATAATAATAATAATATATATATAATAATATAATAATAATAATAATAATATATAATATAATATATACTATTATATATATATATAATATGTATATATAATAATAATATATATATATAACTATGCTATATATAATAATAATAATATATGTAACCAATAATAATAATAATAACCAATAATAATAATAATAATATATGTATATATGTATGTATATATAATTTTATTTATTTTTTTAGAATGAGGGACCAATTGTTGAAAATTCAAATATTGATTCAACTGGAGATCCTCGTAGTACTGATCATAGACCTTCTGTAGAGAGTGAACAAATTCCCCAAGATGAATTGGCCACTTTTGGAGAACCTTCGTTAACCAACCAAGATGCAAGTAATGAAGACGTGCCTCTTCAGGAATTGACCAGTACTGTGTGTTCACCTTCACGATTACCTAACGTCAATTCACCTCATCTCCTTCGCAGACTAATTCCTATGCTTTTTTTTTTTTTTTTGCCAACAATATTATCTTAACTGCCGCTGTGATGCTGCTTGCTGCGTTAGTGACGCGGCGACTTTTCCTGCTTTCGGAAGATTTTTCATCGTCAGAAGATATTGAGGATGCTCTCTTGTAACTCGCAACATAACTTGCGTATGCTGTAAGCGTAAGGCCCCTACAAAGCTATAAAGAACATCATGGAATTATATATGTTTAATTGTTTTTTACTTAATTTAACTAAGAAGCTCTGTTTTTTCTATTATTTTGTATATTTTTGGGTTACATTTTTTGTTAGTCTTTTATTTTTCTCAATTATTGTTCCTATTTTTTTTTATATTCTTTCACTTTTCACTGTAAACAATACTTGTATTAATACCATATAATAAATTTTTTTTGTAGCTTATTATTTTGTTTGGGCATTTGGGTATAATAAATATTTTAATCTTTAGATATTATTATTATTATTATTATTATTATTATTATTATTATTATTATTATTATTATTATTATTATTATTATTATTAGTATTATTATTATTATTAAGTAGGCTGAGGGTCGTAGAAGTCATAAGTAAATGCAAGAATATTTTGTTATTTGTAATTTTATCCGATTGTGGTGACTGTGAACCTAAATACCCTGACACACACACACATATACACACAGCTCAGCTCAGACACTACATGTATTCAAAGAGTTGCCATATTTATTTGACTGTTAATGTGCATTCTTTCAGAGGTCACTTGTCTTGTTTTTTTTCAGATTCACATACACATACATACACGCCTATTATATATATATATATATATATATATATATATTATATATATATATATATATATATATATATATATATATATATATATATATATATAACTTTAAATATATATATATCCTATATATTTATTGATTTAAAAGTTATATATATGTATATATATGTAATATATATATATATATATATATATATATATATATATAACTATATATATATATAATAATATATATATATAATATATATATATATATATATATATATATATATATATATTTATACGGTAAATAATATATATATATATATATGTAATAACTAATAATAATATATAATATATGTATATATATATCGTCCTTCTTAGTAATAATAACGCCAGCAGCGTAATATATATATATGTATACTAATATACTATATATATATGTAATAGCAATAATAATATATGTAGCATATATATATATATTGCTATGGGTTGATTAAGCGGTATAGTATTCCAAGTTAATTAATTAATTTTTTTCGTTTATATATATATATATATATATATATATATATATATATATATATATATATATATATATATTTATATATATATATATATATATATTTATATATATATATATATTACATAATATTATTATATATGCATTAATATGTAATATTTATACATATTGTAATATTAACAGATGAAGCGTTAGTAAGTAATAATATTTATTAAACTTTCTTTTATTTTATTACCCTGTATACTATTAAATTAATTTCCTGCCTTTATTAGATGTGGCTTAAGTACTCTTTTGTTGATCTGAAGTTACTCTAAACTTTTAAATGAGATCCATCCTCCCACAATGGGTGTATCTCAAATCTATTCTGATGGGTCGAAAAAAGACGTAAGTGTGGGAGCATCAGTAACAAAGTCGTTGTTATCAAAATATGTACCATTACTAAGTGTACATATTTTGTTGCAGATCTGTTTGACATTTTTCCCTCCTCAAGAAATAATATATCGAACCTTTTTCATTTCTGATCTAAAACGATCAATAAGTACCACTCCCAGCTCTTTGGTGATGGAAATACATAATTAGGAAAATGATAATTATTATTTCACTTCCATGACAGAGAATCACTGTTGTTATATGTTCCGCTCACTTTTAAGAACACTAAAGTAATAATTAAACGAAGAAAAATTAAAGAAATATGACCACAATTCGGACCAGACAGACACACCAAATTACTGCAAATGCCTTTCCCGAAAGGGATTGTTTCACCGGAAGAATTAGATACAAAATAAGGGGTAATTGAAGGAACACTCAGGGGTAAGTAGGTTGGCAGTATAAGGGTACTTATTAGAGAAAAAGCTACCAAGCCCGTCGATTCCCAGCACACTCACCACTACACATCCGCTTAACCAACCGAATATCATCCAACCTATCCACATGACCAAACTTTCTCAACGTACTTTCATTTATTCTCTCATTTACCCCTTTTTTCACATCACACAACACTCTAATACGTTCATTCCTCGTTTTATTAATTGTTCTAACACCTAACACACCCCTTTATTCACCTAAACACATTGTATTTTAGATCTATACCTCTTATTCCAGACCATGGTCTCACTACTATACATTAATGCAGGTAACAACATACCCTCAGGTAACAACAAGACCCTAGCATACTCAAGACTTTATAGTTCCTTTACATCCACCAAGGATTTAATTGCACCAGCCACCTTCCTACCATTCACAACATTCCTACTTCACTCTGCATCATCCGTTCCCTTATCATCCAACATAAATCCTAAATATTTAAACTCAGACACTTGTTCCAACTGCTCACCATCTAATATAACTTCACACCGAGGACTGTCCTCACTCACAACAATAACTTTACTCTTATCTACGTTTACTTTCAAACCCCTCTTTTACACACTCTGCCAAATCTCTCCACCAATCCTCTCAAACTCTCTTCAGATTCGCCACACAAAACCTAATCATCCGCATATAATAGGTGGGGTATACTCCACACACTCTTCCATTGTCCATCATTCTAATACCATCCACTGCCACCTCCACCTCTAATTCTTTCATAACTCCATCCATATACAAATTGAATAGCCAAGGAGACATAACACATCCCTGCCTCACTCCGCTATTAATATTAAACCAATCGCTTTCAACTCCATTTATTCTTACACACGCTTCACTATCGTCATATATACTTTTGATTCCATTCAGAAGCCTACCACCAAGACCATATATCACTTACACCTGCCATAGAACTTTCCTATTAATCCTAATCCATAAAACCTAAATACAATTTTTCCTTCTCCCTCATTTTCTCAATCATTTGTTTCAATGTAAAGATTTGCTCTACACATCGTCTACCACTTCTAAACGTACCTTGTTCTTCACCAATCAGTCCTTCAGTCACTCGACTTACTCTTTCGACCAAATTACCAGCATATATCTTCCCAAAAACACTCAATAAACTAATTCCTCTATAATTCCTACAGTTACCCTTATCCCCCTTACCCTTATATAGGGTACTATTACTGCTCTCTCCAATCCCTCGGAACTATACCCTCCATAAACGCTTTGTTAGACTTCAAAATCCAATCAATCATCGTCTCACCTCCGTTTTCGATCATTTCACCAGTAATTTCATCTATACCGGCAGATTTACCATTCTTCAATTTTCTCACTCAACCCATTACCTCCTCCTTACTAATGACTTCATCCCCAAACTACCTATTCCTCCTTGCACCATCAAACCCATACACATTCACTATCGCTTCTTCATTACTGCCAATGTTATGCAGATTTTCGAAGTGTTCCCTCCACGCTCCCCTCACATCCATTTCATCAGTTACGAAAGTACCATCCCTATTCATTATTCTAAGCATATTCCCCTTATTCTCATTCTTAACCTTTCGCGCTTCCTTGCAAAAGAGCTTCCTATTCCCTTGTAAGTCCCCATTCATCCTCCTTCCAAACTGTTTATTTACCTCTTTTTTTCCTCCTACGTATAGTATTAATATTCCTTTTTTCCTCGTTATATAATTCCAAACACCTTTCTTTTGAAGCCTCATCATTGGCTTTTATTACATTCAACCACGCTTCTTTTTTACTTTTAACCGCTTGCATCACCTCTTCATTCCACTACTCACTGTTAACAGTCTTATTTCCTACTTTAGCACATTCACATGCTTCTTTTGCACTGATAACAACCGCTTCCTTCCAGATTTGTTCAGTTTCAACTTGTTCACATTCAACTGATTTACTTGCGAGTGCTCTTAAATACTTATCCTTATTACCTTGTTCACTTAACTTTTCACTCTTAATTCTACCCACTTCCTTCCTTATCACCTTCCTCTCCATCCAAGCCCCCACTAACTTAATTTTACATAAAACAACATAATGATCCGATAATCCCTTTCCTAACCTCCTCACTGATGATGACGTTTCAAAAGAAAGATGTTTCTAATTTTATAAGGAGAAAAAAGGAACACTAAAAGGTGTATACGTAGGAGAAAAAGAAGAGGTAAATGAATAGTTTGGAAGGAGGATGAATGGGGTCTTACAGGGGAATAGGAAGTTCTTCTGGAAGGAAACGAAAAAGGTTAAGAATGAGAATAAGTGGAATCTGCTTAGAATATGAATAGGGATGGGCTCAAGTAGCTTTTATTGAAGATAGATGAAGAGTCGCATGGAGGCCTTCAATCTCTGCTGGCTATGGATTTAGAGGTGAAGAGTGAGATGTGTGTGAGTTGATGGTGTATGGTATTTTTTGGATGGTCGTGCCAGGAAGAATGGAGGCAAGTGAAGCAGAAAAGAATGAGCAAATCTCTGCAGGTATAGATGAATTACTGGTGAAATGATCAGAACGGAGGCAAGATATGGTGATTGATTGGACTTGGAAGTTGTGTAACAAAGCGTTTATGGAAGTATGAATTCCAGGTGAGAGGAAACAGTAACCTACTCCCTTATATAGGGTAGAGATAGGGTAACTAACAGAAATTATTGAGGGATGTGTGTTGTAGGAAATTTATGTGCTGTATTTTGGTCGAGAAAATCAGCCGACGAAGAGTTTGATTATTGAACAAAGTGCGCTTAGAGTGGCTTGAAAGATGTATTGAGGATCAAGTCTATACATCGAAGCAAATGATTGGCATGAAAGAAGAATAGAGGTAATATTTGGAGGCACATGAATTACAAGAGCTTGCGAGCCGGGTTGGCCAGGGTCAGGCTCTATGACGGTTGTTAGTGATACATGGTGTTGGTGGTAACTTTGAATGGAATCAAACCTTATGTATGACGATGATAACCAGCCTGGCAAATAAATGGAGAGTTGAAAATGATGATTTAACATTAATATGCAGTGAACAGGCTGGTATATCTCCTTGGAGTGCATTCAAGTGGCGCTATGGATTGGGGCCATGAAAAGAATTAGAGTTGTGGAGTGGCAGCGGACTGTTGACAGAAGATGATGAATGCCTGAAAGAATGGAGGTGCCACTATTGTATACCAATGACAGGACGTGTGAAAGTTTGGAAGGATGGCAGAAAATTTATTAGGCCAATGCAAATAGTGTTGAAAGTTGGCATAGATAAAGTAGGTATGGTTGTGCATGGTGAGGACGGTCCTCGTGTGAGACCATAGGCCAAATGGTGAGCAGCTGGAGATGTCTGGTTTAATACTGGAATATATGCTGGATGATAAAGAGGATGATGCAGAAGGTGAGATTACGGCGACCAGCAGGAAGGTGGCTGGTGGAGATCGTTGAGTGGTGCAAAGGACTCATCTTAGTGCGCTGGGAGCTTTATGAGAATTATGTTTGATCATCTCGGCAATGTATAGTAGTGAACATGTCTGGAAGTAAGAAGGCTATGCTCTAAAGTGCAATGTCCAGATGGACAATCTTGGGGACGTGTTAGGTGTGAGGAAGGTGATAAAATGAGGGGAATGATGCCTAGGGGATTGACATGGGTGTGAAGGATAAATGAGGAGAATAGTGAAGAAAGTACGTAATCAATTTGGTCATGTGAAGACTGGATGATGGTCAATTGGTTAAGCAGATGGTGGTATATGCTGGAATTGACCGGCTAGGAAGATTGAAAGAAAAAGTGGATTGAGTCGGTAAAAGGAATTCCTGGAGGAGATAAATGTGAGTTTGTCAGAAGGCGAGAAGGTGCATAATAGGAGTGAATTTCGGAGTTTTATGAGAGGTATGGTGGTGGCATCCACCTGGGTCAAGGTTGAACCCCCATTGACAAGATGCCATAGTGATGGGTTCTGTCGTGGTCCCGTGAAGCTATAGGGTGGATTTTCTGACTGCGACGAGTTCTCTCTAAAAAGTATAGAGGGGGTGGTATGGCTATTCTTTCTTTTCGACTTGCGTCATATTCTTCTACTACTTTTCTGTTTCCGGTTCATGTTACGCACTTTACCGCCAGTCTTGGGGAGAGAAGGTGGGTGATGATACATATATATATATATATATATATATATATATATATATATATATATATATATATATATATATATATATATATATATATATCTTTCTTTATTTTTCTATAGATGTATATATATATGCTGCTATACTATTATATATATATATATATCAGGTGAATAAGTTATATTTCTAATTGATTCAGATAGTTTTCTCTTAAAGCAATGATCTGTGATGGTACAGTTGTAAACACTGATCGTATTGTCGGTGTAATAAAATTAATTGAAATTCATGTTGAGAGACCTTTTTAGTGGCTAATATCCCTTCTGCATGATGATGTACTGCCCTTAGACGTGTATTTGAAATGACTCAAAGGTTTGATTGGAAATAAAATAAAATAGGTTTTAACACAATTAAACATAGTTGAATTTATCTATTTGCAACTCAAAACTGAATTTTCTGAAGAAATAATTAAACCCTTCAATAATATCTCTACGAAATATTCATTGGGATAAGCTCTGGCAACATTTCAAAGCAGTGACTTTTAAATCTCCAGGAGCTTTGCATCATGCAATATGGCTCACAGAGATAATAGATTCCTACGCTTATGCTTATATATATATATATATATATATATATATATATATATATATAACTATATATATATATAATATACTATATATATATATATATATATATATATATATATATATATATATATATATACTTTATATATATATATATATATAAATATATATATATATATATATATATATACATAATATATATATATATTCTTATGCTATATATATATATATGTAGCAACCAACCTTATATATATATGTATATATATATATATATATATATATATATATATATATATACTATATATAACATATATATATACTTTATATAAACTCCTTTATATATATATAATATATATATATATATATATATATATATATATATACTATATATATCCACGATTTAGTTCATATCATATCACATCATATTAGAATATATAGTTATAGTAAAAATATAGTGAATTTAGTAATTTAAATAGAAAAATTTGGCCTGTTGACAATATATATATATGTATATATATATATATATATATATATATAAAATTTTTATATAATTTATGTATATATATATATATATATATATATATATATATATATATATATATATATATATATATATATATATATATATATAATATTTATATATTATATATATATTTTTTTATATATATATATATATAATAACATAATAACATAATAATAATATATATATATATATATATATATATATATATATATATATATATATATATATATATATATATATATATATATATATATATATATATATATATATATATAGTAGTATTGGGTGCCTTTGGTATCCTCCACCCTTTTCTCAAAAAGTATAAGAGATATTTGCTTTAAACTTGGAATATAATCTATATATGGGATAAGCTCGAATCCGTGTAAATTTCAAGTCTGTAGGATGTATATAGAGGGTGGTCACCCCCGAGGGTGGACGCCGATATTGCGCTTACGCCCTTGTGGCAGCTTCCGAGAGACCAAGATTAGGCTTAAGACGCGTTCGGTTCGAGCGTGATGACGTAATCTTGGCGCAGCCAAGATTACGTCAGCGCGTGAGAGCGCGCGCGCATGCACATACACATACCCATTGTTGGTATTGTGTACGTCGAAGAAGTGATCCCCGAAGGGGATCACTTCTGAGTTGTTTTTTAAACCCTTTTGCGCCTGCGTCCGCGACTCCGAGTCCGCACTGCACTGCACTGCCCCGGTCCGCGCCGCCCCGCACCGCGCCGCCGGCTCCGACATATATCTATATAAGTTAGAGTTATCGTATCGTGATAAAATTTGGAGTGGTGTTAGATGGGGAGGTAACCTCATTGTATACGAAGTTACGTCCCCATGGGTCCCCCCGAAGGGGGGACCCCCCCCCAAAAACAAAATATATTGATGTAGAAAGCTGAAATTTGGTGAGAGGATTCAGAGTTGAGTTTCTAGAAAGACTTGGTATAGGAATTCAAGGAGTTGGCTCCGGCACCGGTGCTGGAGCCACTGCGGTGCCGAGTTAATAAACAGTCGTATAACAACAATCTTGGTGTCTTTATATATGTTATTGGATCTGTAGATTTCGAAAATAATGGTTTCAGAACCATTAAGAAAAAAATAAATCAATAAATAAATAAATAAATAAATAAAATTTCTTATTCTTTTTATGTTTATAACTTACAAATTTACGTTTTTACATACCCTAAAGCAGTAAATCACTAAATCAAACCACTATCCAACCACCCTCCTGTCCAGTTGTGATCTATTGATCTATTGATTAAGGTCAAATTTTTACTAAAATTTTCATGTTTTACATACCCTAAAGCAGTAAATCACTAAATCAAACCACTATCCAACCTCCCTCCTGACCATCTGTGATCTATTGATCTATTGATTAAGGTCAAATTTCGAGTATCATTTTGGATAAACATAACATAAAATCAAGTTCTTTATACAAAGATCAATCAATATATGCTGACGTAACAAAGTTTTCCACATTAATAAAGCTAACATAGCATCAACTGAACTAAGAAAATAATGCCCAAAGACAAACATAACACATCTTAAGCGGGAATAAGCAGTCAACATTAACAAAGTTCCACACTTAACACCAGTAAAGCAACTAACATGGTATGCAAAACGTAACCTAATCTTACTTTTTCAAGCATAACTCTAACATATTAACGTTAATCTTACACTAACACAGTAACATTTAACTAAAAATTTCTCACAACATTGGTTAATTATCATACAGAGCAGCGAAAGTATGTCAACGTAACAAAGTTTTCACACTAATAAATCTAACATAGCATCAACTGAACTAAGAAAATAATGCCCAAAGACAAACATAACACATCTTAAGCAGGAATAAGCAGTCAACATTAACAAAGTTCCACACTTAACACCAATAAAGCAACTAACATGGTATGCAAAACGTAACCTAATCTTACTTTTTCAAACATAACTCTAACATATTAACGTTAATCTTACACTAACACAGTAACATTTAACTAAAATTTCTCAAAACATTGATTTGAAGGTATCATACAGAGCAGCGAGGCACTGTCAACGTAACAAAGGGTTTTCACACTATTAAAGCTAACATGGCATCCAACTGAACTAAATAATGCCCAAAGACAAACATAACACATCTTAAGCAGGAATAAAAACTGGTAACATTAACAAAGTTCTGCATAACACCAGTAAAAGCAACTAACATGGCGCTGCAAACAGCCAAACCTAATCTTGCTTTTTCTAAAACACCAACTCTCACATATTAACGTTAATCTTACACTAACACAGTAACATTTAACTAAAATTTATCACAACATTGGTTAATTATCATACAGAGCAGCGAAAGTATGCTAACGTAACAAGTTTTCACATTAATAAAGGTACTTAGCATCATCTAAACTAAAGAATATAGCACACAAAGACAAACATAACTTTTATCTGCAGGAATAAACTGTTAACATTAACAAAGTTCCACACTTAACACCAGTAAAGCAACTAACATGGTATGCAAAACGTAACCTAATCTTACTTTTTCAAACATAACTCTAACATATTAACGTTAATCTTACACTAACACAGTAACATTTAACTAAAATTTCTCACAACATTGGTTAATTATCATACAGAGCAGCGAAAGTATGCTAACGTAACAAAGTTTTCACATTAATAAAGCGATTACTTAGCATCATCTAAACTAAGAAAATAACCAAAGACAAACATAACACATCTTAAGCAGGAATAAACTGTTAACATTAACAAAGTTCCACACTTAACACCAGTAAAGCAACTAACATGGTATGCAAACGTAACCTAATCTTACTTTTTCAAACATAAGCTGGCTTTACCCTCCGAAGGAGGGTAAGGCCTCAGCCTTCGGGCTGAGGCCCAAAGCCCGCTTACACTATCAGGGGTGATCCCCCTCGCAGGATTCACACCCTTTCAAGGGGCGCATCCCCCTGGGTTTTCTCTCGGAAGGTAATGTGTTGCTTTAGATACTCTTGGTTAATGAAAACTGTTTATTCGTAAGTTAAGTACGTTATGTTAAATATTACTATGACAATGTGGAAATAACACTGATTTGTTAGAGAAATGATGAGTTTTATAAGATATTACTGTAACTGACGATGTTAATGTTAGAAACGTGAACCTAGGTTAAGTTTTTGTTGAATAATGTTAGGTTTGCCCCAGACTTTTGCTAATGTCTACGTTTATTCATAGGTCAAATGATGTTATACTCGAAAACGAGTGACACTTTGATGAAGATAGTGTCAATTCATAGTTCAAGATGGTGGCATCTTTGATAGATTGGTCACTTTCTTAAGGGATTTTGTTAGATAATACGGCTTTACCTGTTGCTTATATGCGGGAAAAGTGGGAACATAGTATTGTATGACCTGTTAGCTAGTTTACCTTGATCAGTAGGGAATTTTTGGGATGTTAGCTGATTATTGCTGCACGGGTATGTTAGGTTTTGCATTGTACATTATATTCCTCCTAGTCCCACACTTGGTTATGATTTGTTAGCTTTATTGAAGAGTGCTAAAACTTTGTTGGTTAAGCATATATTCGTAGGTTAGTATATAAAGAACATATTTTTATGTTATGTTTGTCCAAAATGATACTTGAAATATGACTTGAATCAATAGCTCAATAGATCACAGGCGGGTGGGACGGGTAGGGGACTGCTGGGATGGGTGGTTTGATTTACTGATTTACTGATTTACTGCTTTAAAATCAGTAAATTATTACGTTTTACTGGGATATTTTACTCAAAGAACTTATTTTTATGTTATGTTAGGATAAAATTTTGTTATTTTTTGTTATGTTTGGTTAAAACTTTGTTATGTTTGCGATTATTCGCTGGGGATTATGATATTTAGACGAGATTATGATGAATTTTTTGTTAAATGTTACGAAGTTGATGTAAAACATTTGTTACGTCAGCATTATATTCTTTGTCAGTATGATGATTAGACAGGTTTAGCTAAACTTTTGTTAAATATTACGATGTTAATGTAAAATTAACATTGATATGTCAGAGATATGCTTGAAAAAGTGTGAATAGGTTACGTTTTGGACGAAGTGTTATGTACTTTAGTGTTGTTAAGTGCGAAAGTTTGTTAATGTTAGTGGTTTATTCGTGCTTAAGTTGTGTTAGATTCATCGTTGTACATTATTTTCTTAGCTCTGGTAATGCTATGTTAGCTTTATTAATGTGAAAAAAATCTTGTAAGGTTAGGAAATATTCGTTGATTGGTATTTAAAGGAACTTATCTTTGTACTATGTTATTGTTGTTGTTGTTGTTGTTGTTGTTGTTGTTGTTGTTGTTGTTGTTGTCGAACGAGAATATATACCCTTTTGAACTGATATGGTTCATTCGTACGTCGTATTCTTGTTTACTTTCTTCTGATTGGTTGAAAGAAAGAATCTCATTACATTTAAGGGATGTTTATACACTATTTTCTTCAGTAGGATAGTTTTTCGCTGTGTTGATACGATGACATCTCCCTGCATCTCTACGCTTGTTGTTGATATCTTCACGAGGAGTTTCGTTATAACGATGGGTCATTTATATTTAATCGTAAACCGAATGGCGACTGCTACATTGCTTGTATTCCTGCCAGAGGGTCAAATAAAATAAGTATTGCATCACTTTATGCAAATAGTTAAAGCGTAAAATCATTTTTCATGTTTAGAGTTGGTATTTTCTGAAAGGAGGCGGAGTCTAAAAAGAGATAAGTCTAAAAACTTTACTTTATTCGTATTTACGAGTTAGGTATTATGATGGTTAGGTAGGGTTGGGGAAACTTTTTTTGATAAATATTGTAATGTGACAAAATAAACGTATATGAACATTTCAAAGATACGCTTGGAAAAGTATGAACAGGTTACGTTTTTGTATGTAAAGTTAGTTGCTACTGGTGTTAAGTATGGAACTTTGGTAATGTTAACAGTTATTAGGGCGTAAGTTGTGTTGCTTTGTACTTGTACATTATTTTCCTAGTTCATATGATGCAATGTTAGCTTTATCAATGTGAAAAAACATTGTTATGTTAGCATATATTCGGTGAGTTTAGTATATAAAGAACTCAGTGGAACTTTGTTAATGTTAACAGTTTATTCGTGTGTAAGTTGTGTTAGGTTTGTCTTTGTACATTATTTTCTTAGTTCATGTTACGTCATGTTAGCTTTATTGATATGGAAACCTTATTATGTTAGAGTATATTCGTTGATTAGTATGATAATTAACCAATGTTGTGAGAAATTTTAGTTAAATGTTACTGTGTCGGTGTAAGATTAACGTTAATATGTTAGAGATATGCTTGGAAAAAGTATGAACAGGTTACGTTTTGCATACCCTGTTAGTTGCTTTACTGGTGTTAAGTGTGGAACTTTGTTAATGTTAACAGTTTATTTGTGTTTAAGATGTGTCAGGTTTGTCTTTGTGTATTATATTCTTAGTTTAGATGATGCTAAGTAATCTTTATTAATGTGAAAACTTTGTTACGTTAGCATACTTTCGCTGCTCTGTATGATAATTAACCAATGTTGTGAGAAATTTTAGTTAAATGTTACTGTGTTAGTGTAAGATTAACGTTAATATGTGAGAGTTATGTTTGAAAAAGTAAGATTAGGTTACGTTTTGCATACCATGTTAGTTGCTTTACTGGTGTTAAGTGTGGAACTTTCTTAATGTTAACAGTTTATTCCTGCTTAAGATGTGTTATGTTTGTCTTTGTGTATTATATTCTTAGTTTAGATGATGCTAAGTAATCTTTATTAATGTGAAAACTTTGTTACGTTATATGTTAGTTGCTCACAGCAAATAATTAACCAATGTTGTGAGAAATTTTAGTTAAATGTTACTGTGTTAGTGTAAGATTAACGTTAATATGTTAGAGTTATGCTTGAAAAAGTAAGATTAGGTTACGTTTTGCATACCATGTTAGTTGCTTTATTGGTGTTAAGTGTGGAACTTTGTTAATGTTAACAGTTTATTCCTGCTTAAGATGTGTTATGTTTGTCTTTGGGCATTATTTTCTTAGTTCAGTTGATGCTATGTTAGCTTTATTAGTGTGAAAACTTTGTTACGTTGACATACTTTCGCTGCTCTGTATGATAATTAACCAATGTTGTGAGAAATTTTAGTTAAATGTTACTGTGTTAGTGTAAGATTAACGTTAATATGTTAGAGTTATGCTTGAAAAAGTAAGATTAGGTTACGTTTTGCATACCATGTTAGTTGCTTTACTGGTGTTAAGTGTGGAACTTTGTTAATGTTGACTGCTTATTCCTGCTTAAGATGTGTTATGTTTGTCTTTGGGCATTATTTTCTTAGTTCAGTTGATGCTATGTTAGATTTATTAGTGTGAAAACTTTGTTACGTTGACATACTTTCGCTGCTCTGTATGATAATTAACCAATGTTGTGAGAAATTTTAGTTAAATGTTACTGTGTTAGTGTAAGATTAACGTTAATATGTTAGAGTTATGCTTGAAAAAGTAAGATTAGGTTACGTTTTGCATACCATGTTAGTTGCTTTACTGGTGTTAAGTGTGGAACTTTGTTAATGTTAACAGTTTATTCCTGCTTAAGATGTGTTATGTTTGTCTTTGGGCATTATTTTCTTAGTTCAGTTGATGTTATGTTAGCTTTATTAATGTGAAAACTTTGTTACGTTGATATATATTGATTGATCTTTGTATAAAGAACTTGATTTTATGTTATGTTTATCCAAAATGATACTCGAAATTTGACCTTAATCAATAGATCGATAGATCACAGATGGTCAGAAGGGAGGTTGGATAGTGGTTTGATTTAGTGATTTACTGCTTTAGGGTATGTAAAACGTTACAATTTTAGTAAAAATTTGACCTTAATCAATAGATCAATAGATCACAGATGGTCAGGAGGGAGGTTGGATAGTGGTTTGATTTAGTGATTTACTGCTTTAGGGTATGTAAAAACGTAAATTTGTAAGTTATAAACATAAAAAGAATAAGAAATTTTATTTATTTATTTATTTATTTATTTTTCTTGATGGTTCTGAAACCATTATTTTCGAAATCTACCTATCCAATAACATATATAAAGACACCAAGATTGTTGTTATACGACTGTTTATTAACTAAGCACCGCAGTGGCTCCAGCACCGGTGCCGGAATAACTCACTTTGAATTCCCTATACAGTCTTCTAGAAACTCAACTCTGAATCCTCTCACCAACAATTTCAGCCTTCTACATCAATATTTAATGTTTGAAGGGGGGGTGGGTCCCCCCTTCGGGGGACCCATGTAACTTCGTATACAATGAGGTTACCTCCCCATCTAACACCACTCCAAATTTTATCACGATACGATAACTCTAACTTATATAGATATATGTCGGAGCCGGCGGCGCGGTGCGGGGCGGCGCGGGGTGCGGACCGGGGCAGTGCAGTGCAGTGCGGACTCGGAGTCGAGGACGCAGGCGCAAAAGGGTTTAAAAAACAACTCAGAAGTGATCCCTTCGGGGATCACTTCTTCGACATAATAATAATAACAATGGGTATGTATGTGCATGTGCGCGCGCGCTCACGCGCTGACGTAATCTTGGCTGCGCCAAGATTACGTCATCACCTCCGAACCGAACGCGTCTTGGCCTAATCTTGCTCTCTCAGATCCCGCAACAAAGGCGTAAGCGCAATATCGGCGTCCACCCTCGAGGGGTGACCACCCTCTATATACATCCTACAGACTTGATTTACACGGATTCGAGCTTATCCCATATATAGATTATATTCCAAGTTTAAAAGCGATACCTCTATTCCTTCCTAGCGAGAAAAGGGTGGAGAATACCAAAAGGCACCCAATACTACTTATATATATATATATATATATATATATATATATATATATATATATATATATATATATATAACTATATATATATATATATATATATATATATATATATATATATATATATATATATATATATATATATATATATATATATACTCTTTATATATATATATATATATATATATATATATATATATACCATATCAGCTCTGGCCATGTATGTATGTTTTGCCTTATGTATGTATTTTCTTTGCATTTTTATATTTATTTATATAAAGCGTCCGATGGATTCAGTTTTATAGCATTTGCCAAACAAGTGAGGTGTCCCAGATTTGCAACAGGTCGGATGGAAGAATGCTTGAGCTATTCTCTCATAGGCTTGGCTTCGTCCTGCTCTGACGTTAATTGAATACACCCCCTCCTAGATTAGGGGCTCTGTCCGTGAACAGTGTTTATCTGTAAATAAAAAAAAGCCCCTAGTTTTTTGGATTAAATAACATCCAAATGCTACAGAAAGTGCTATAAAATTTTACAATTTAATTTCTCTCGTAAAAAATAAAAATCAGAGGAAGGAATCGGACAATCATAGAAAATGTTCTCCAGGAGCAATGCATGCCAGAACACCCAAGGGTTTATTAGGCTTTAATGAATTCGGATCCCCTGAAAGACAGCTCTTCATCATTATAATAAACGCAAGACCACCCAAAACAATGAAGCTTTGTCTTGCTCATTAATATAGTATGATACTGCACTCTACTGACAATATCGACTGAAACAAGGAAACCAAGCTGGCATAACTTCTCCATCAGTCGAACGTACAATTAAGCTTAGTTACTAGGGCCTAAGAAAGATCGAATTGGATATGAAAACAGACATGAGTATATTTTGAATGTAATACAATCAAGAAAATCTATGCCAACTTTTCAATGCAAAAACCAATGGAAATAATTTTAAGGAGTGTTTTCTAAATTAATAAGGGAAAAATATATGTATTATTATTATTATTATGGTCTATTATTATTGTATTAATATATTATAATATTTAATGTTATAAATATTTAAGTATCAATATTACAATACTTATAGCATTATTTAAGGAACAGTCGCGAAAAATCAATATATTTCAATCTGTTAAAGGTAAACATTTTTTTATGCGTAAACATTGTATCTTTAAAATCCGAAAAAAAACTTACTTTTTGGGGGAGTCTCAATCCCCATAAAAATTCTTCAAATATTTAATTTTAAAGATATTTATACGCTTTTTTTCACCCTAAAATATTCTATTATTATGATTAGTAATAAAATTCGTTTGGACACCTTATTCCAAGCACAGCTGACACTACCTTACATTTATCAAAACATTCAAAATAAAGGTCATTCTGTTGATGTGTATATGGGTAAGGTTTGTAATGGGGTGAGAGGAAATAAACCTGTTCGTTTTCTTTAGTGAATTTTTTGTGAGCTCATGTTTCAAAAAATTTAAGTAGATTATGCCATTAAGCCTTGGGAAATTTTGTCTTTTTGACAGTAAAAACATTTATTCTAATATATATGTATATGTATATATACTTCTTTATATATATATATATATATAATATATATATGTATATATATAATATATATATATATATATACTCTTTATATATATATATAATAATATATATATATATATAAAATATATATATATATATATATATATATATATATATATAACTATATATATATATATGTATATATATGTATATATATATATATATATATATGCTATAATATATATATATTACAATATATATAGTATATATATATATTATATATATATATATATATATATTATATATATATTTATATATATACAGTATATATTCTTTCCCAAAATTGCTCAGTTTACTTTATACATAAATACATACATGGGTATACATATATGGGTAAAATTCTTTTATCAGCCAAAAGAAAAATAATATTTTTTTTTTTTTACTCAGACTCCATGACTTTGGTTCGCTTCTGTTTCGACTAAAGGTTTCTGCACTACTTGAAAATTCCTCAATAGTTCTGTCAATAATTTTTCACCTACAAAAAATATTTCTTGAAAAATATTATACCCATGATCCCAAAAAAGAAGAAAAATATTTTTATTATTCAGACTCCACCTCCGCCTCCGCCTCCGCCTCCGGCTCCTGCTCCGGCTCCGACTAAGGTTTCTGCACTATTTAAAAATTGTTCAGCACGTCTTCTGGCAATAAATTTTTCACCTAAAAAAATATTTCTTGAAAAATTGTTCCTGGCTCCGGCTCCGGGTCCGGCTCCGACTCCACTTGTTGACTGGTAAGCCAGGAGCCTGATTTTCTATAATTTCTCTAATTTCTATAATTTTTATAATTTTCTATAGATTTTCTATAATTATCAATAAAGCATTTTTTGAGCCTGAGCCTGGAATTGCAATTTTGATAGGAAATGCAATTTTTTAGTTCGGACCTCTCTAAATAAATTTCTGTATCTAAAATAACCATTTAGAATTTCCAAGAAAATAATCACACCATAATGTGCAGGAGAATTTTCTACTAATTGAGATAATAAAAAAAGAATGTGAAAATTTTGATTTTGCTTTGAAAAAGGTGACTGTCTCCTTTTAAAGTCTGTTCATAAATGAAGTGAATTTTTCTTTTTATAATTTTTTTGGAATTTTTTTTTACTTTAAATTCTTTTATCAATAAGTTTAATTTAGCCTATATGGTAATCGTGAAGCAGGACACTAAGGAATTTTGCTATATATTCATTATCATTATTTATTCAACCTTGAGGGAAGACTGTAATTCTTACCCGAAACTAAAATATTCTTTTCAACATTGTATAAATATGTTTTGGTTATATCTTGCTATTATAAATATAGATATAGTATATAATATTATAATATATATATATATAATATAATAATATATACTTATATATATATATCTATATAATATATATATATATCATATATATATATAATATATATATATATATATATATATATATATATATATATATAATCATATAATATATAATATGATACTATATATATATATATATATAAGTATATATATTGATATATATAATATAGATATATTATATATTATATATATATATACTATATATTAGTATATCATATATATATACTATATATATATATATATATCAATAATATATTAATATATATATATATATTTATATATATTATAAGTATATATATATATATCATATACTATATATATAGTATATATATAATACTATATATATATATATTATTTAATAATATATATTATGTAGTATATATATATAGTATATAATACTATATTATATTAGTACTATATATATTTTATATATAGTAATATATATATAACTATATATACTATATAATATATATATTATTCATAATATAATATATATAATAATATTATATATATATATATAATATATTATATATCATAATATATATATTATATCATATATTTATATAATATATATTATTATATAAGTGATATATTATATTTAATAGTATATTTATATAATATAATATATTATATATTATATATATATATATATAATATAATATATTATAAATATATATAATATAATTTGCTATATAATATATATATATATATAATATCCACTATATATATATATTATATATATATTTATTATAATATATATATATATATAGTATATAGTATATTAATATATATATCATAATAATATATATATATAAATATATATATTATATTATATAGTATAGTATAATATATATTATATATATATATAGATATATAATATTATATATTAATATAGTAATATTAATATATATATATATTATATATATAGCTATATACTATATTGAATATATATATATATATTAGTATTATATTATAGTATAATATATATATATATAATAATATAAGATAAATATAATATACTATATATTAATATAGATATGATATATATATATAAATATTATATATATAGTATATATAAAATAATACTATATATAATAATACATATATAGTATATATTATATATCATAATAAATTATATATATATATTAAATATAATATAAATATATATATATATATATAATATAATATATATTATAATATAGTAATATATAATATATATATATACTTATATATATAATAGATAATGATAATATATATTATATATTATACTAATATATTATTTTTATAAAAGAATGTTAATGTTTGACATCATTATAAAAGCTTCACACTTCCATAAAATATATTACTATATATTTAAGTAATTTTTATATAAATACTATTTATTTAATTCAAAATACTAAGTGTAAAAAATTTAACTAAAAAATTTTCATGGAGTTAAAGAAGACGTAAGGATTTATTGACAAGAGCCAATTGTAAAAATAAATGTTAAAAAATTAAAATGAGTGAAGTTATTAATGAATTTTCATAAACTATTCTGATCTAATTTTTTTTTTTTTTTTTTTTTTCAATAGAATTTTTCAAGTTGGCATCTAATGGAACAGATTTTCCGGCTCCTTTTGGGTATCTTACTTCTCAAGAGACTCACTTTTTCAATCCAAATGCCGAGGTTCCTTACTAAGGGGACTTTAACGGCATACACCACACTAAAAGTAGTTGATTCCTCTCATGTCTGATAATATGGGAAGGAGGCCAAAATATTCATTATTCTCAACGATCTGGGACAGCTGATTAAGGAATCTACACGCTTCACAGATCGGCCTAAACCAGTTCTTGAACACTTTTGCCTTATGCTTCATTCATCACTACTCCTTCTCGTTTCAAATACACCATTTATCCTCCTATCGGTAACTCTGAGAATTATCTTGTACTGTTATATCTTGTAGCTCTTTAATTATATACACTTTCTCTCCAGCAGCTCCACCATGCCCTAGACGTATTTTCTGGCACTTTAATCTGGTTAATTGGGAGGCAATGCGTATTTTATTTTGGTAAGTGTGAATCCTATTTTGACCAGGAAGACAGCTCGGTGTGTCTGCAATGAAAGAGTAGGGCCGTATCGCTGAGTGAATGGGCAGTTCATTCATCTCAACTAAAACTCTTTTTCTCCTCAAAATCCATTGTTCGATGCATTATGATAAAAGTATATATATATATAATATATATATAGTATAAGTATATATATATAGTATATTATACTATAATATATAGATATATTATATATAATATAATAATATATATATACTATATATATATATATATAATATATATATACTATTATATATATATATATATATATATATATTATGATGTATAATATATATTATAATATATATATATATATATATTATATTAAATAAGAGTATGATTATATATATATTAAATATTGTATATATAGATATATTAATATATGGATATATATAATATATATATATATAATATATATAAACTTATTTATGGTCTTCCTTCTGATTTCTGTTTAAATAAAGTCTTCGCTTAGAAAAAAAGGAGGAATAAACGAATTGTGAGAAGAAGGTCTGCCACGATTTTTGATATTTTCAAAGAGAATCAGAATTCAGGGAGAGTTTCTCTGCGACGCACCAAATGCATATTGATGGAGTCGTTTTGTCAAACATACTGCCTCCAAATATTTTTATAAATGGATTTATTTTTTTTTCTCTTTTAGTTTTTTTTCTCTTACCTTTTCCTTCATACTCCCACACCCTCCAACTTCTCTCTCTCTCTCTCTCTCTCTCTCTCTCTCTCTCCTCCCTCTCTCTCTCTCTCTCTCTCTCTCTCTCTCTCTCTCTCTCTCTCTCTTCTTCTCTAAATATTTCTGCTTGGGTTTTAGTTTCTCAGTCATAGTATCTCATATTTATAGTGTAAGTATGAGTGTGTGTCTCGCAAGGACTTTGCTGAGTTGCAAATGGTTACTAAAATGTTTAAAATTTCAGCAGAACTTGATGAGAAACAATCAGATATTTTTCCTGTATTTACTTTAGTTTGTGGTGAGTTCTAGTTAGTAACACTTCAGGCATCTGGGCAGTACTTCAATTTAATCCACATGTGCTAAAAAGAAAATTACTCCCGACGGAAGCGGTAACTTCATTGATAGCTGCCAGATTTTAATATATCTTATGGGCAAACTGTATCCACTGAATACCCTCTGGTGATGGGTTTGGTGTGCTAAGACTTCCGGCTTCTCTCTGGTGCGCGGTATCCTTCCTTCATTTACCCTTTCCAAAGCCATATGTCGGTCATGTATTGGTTTCTCCACAATTCTGATGGATGGTATGATATGCTCCTGGCTTTATTCCGTAAGAGGAGATATAAGAAAAAAAAATGATGATTCAGACTTCAGATATGTCAGGTCTGGAGAGTGTAAAGGCCATAATTCTACTTCTCTTCAACTTATTTCTATTTGTAAAATTTTTTGATGAAGGAATTTTCAACGCTAGCGATGGCGTTATAAAGAAGAACGAAGGTGAAAATTTTTAGTTGTTACAAGTGAAATTGTCGTAGTACTTGAGCCACCGTCAAAACAATCCAACAATGAGGTATAGTTTTGTAACGACGTGACAATTGATTCCGGTAAAAGGAAATTAAGTCATAGTATGGATATAATTAAAATTATATATAATTTGTATTTAATTATATTATATATATATTATATATTAATATAATATTATAATATATATGTATATATATATTATATATATATTATATATATAAATATATTATAATATATTTATATAATTATATATATATATATAGTATATATGTCTTATATATATTATATAATATATTATATTTTTTTTAAATTAAAATTCACACCTCACGGCATAGCCGTATTTCTAGGCGGAAATCTGTCTCTAATAATTTTACCTAGGATCCGACACTAGCGACTCGAACCCGGGCTCCGCTTCCATGCACCACTGCGCCCTCTACGATTGACCACGTAGCTATATATATTAGATATATTATTATATATATATATATAATAACTATATATATATATATATATCATAATATATATATATATATATATATATACTATTATATTATATATATTATAACTATATATATCTATATATAGGGACAAAGTTGAACCTTTGCATCTGACCCTCGAATATTCGATATATGGTTAATATTATCATTATTTATATATATAATATATAAGTATATATATATATATATACTAACTATATATATATATATATAGACTCATATATTATACTAATAATATCTATATACTATATCGAGTCACTGTGATATATCAGAAAATTCTATATATACTTATACTAATATTTATAATATATTATATATAATATGAAATATTAGTCATATATATATGCGCAGGCTAATACAATATTATATTTATATCATATATAATTGTTGTAGTATTATATATATATAATAATACGATATATATATAAACAAGTGTATTTTAATTCATATACAGCTCTTATAGCACCGTCGAGAAGAGATGTTATCAATAGGGAAAGTTAATTTTATATATTGTTTTCAAGCTGAATCTTAAATATTAGATTATATAGGATAATATTTCATATTCTGTAATTGATAAATCGACTTTACCAGCCTTTCTCATTTATGTTCATTAATTTTACAAAAGTACAATTTAAATTTAGTCTATCGAAAAATGTTAAGTAATTCTGGAGTATAATGCTTACTTATAATAATATTTTATTTATATATATATAATATATATAATATATTATAATCAAAGAAATATATATAATAATTATATATATAATAATTGCCTTACTTCTACATAGAGAAAAATCCAATTAACTTAGGCTAGTCTCGGAGCTTATAATCCATTAGTTTGGGCTTGTGGGCTTGAAAATTCCATCTAGAGCTAGGGCTAGTTGTGGGCTTTCATAATCCATTAGGCTTAGGAGCCTAGTTGAGGCTTCATATCCATTAGTAGTCTACTTGGGTCCATTTAGTCTAGTTAGGAGTAAAGATTTGTACGGTAGAACAGATATTAACATAATATATATATATATTAATATCAGGTATATATATAATATATATTGTTATATATATATATAATAGTTGTATATACCCGACCTATATATGTAGACAAATAATTATATATAATCCAAGCAATTAATATTTAGTTTTTTCGAATAGATTGCATAATTAAAAGTTCAGGCAAACAGTAAAATATAATATATAGTATATTATAATATATATATATAGTGATAATAGTATCATATAATGATATATGAAATAGTATATATAGTATATAGTATATATATATAATGAATATATATATATATGTATATATATATTATGATAATAATATATATATATATAGAAATTAGATATACTTATATGGCATTAAACTCTCTCTCTCCCTGTCTCCTCTCTCTCATCTCTACGCTACATCCGCTCTCTCACTCGTCTGTATCTCCTCCTTGCTCCTGGCCCTCTCTCTCTCTCTCACAGCACAACAACACAACACACACACACACCACACACACACACAGTCACACACACACAACACACACACACTACAAACACACAAAAAAAAACAAAATAAAAATAAAATCACAAATACTACGAAGCAGACTACACCCTTTATGCCTTGAAACATGATAATGATAAATGACAAACATGATAATGATAAATGATAAATTTAGGGATGTTTCTCAAAATCACTATCAAAAACAAAATTCATGATTCTTTTATCTGTTAAAGCTATTTTCAAATAATAAATCTACACTAATGAATCAAAATAAATAAAATAACAATCATTTAAATCGGTTTAATTAACATTTTGGTGAAAATATATCGTAGTTTTAAAAAAAAAATTCGTAAAAATTATGTGGATTTGGAGGAAATGTTGCTTATGTAGGGGTAAATGACGTGTCTATCAAATGTTAAGCCAAGGATGGTGGAATGCTTATTAAGAGGGAGTTTGTTGTTTAAGAAGACAATAGTTGGGTTGGGGTTAGACTGTCGTTTGTTAAGTGTAAATAATGTGACAGAGAATTTTGGGGGAGAGGCTGTCATCCTTTTTGTTTTCAGCCATTGTTACAATCGATTTGAATATTGCTGTAGTTCTTGTCTTGCTGTATTTATGAAGGGATATTGATCTGTGATTGTGAATTCGTCAGAATAACTCTTGATTTTCATAGAGGGGGATGTGGGTTGTGGTTAATCAATCGTTCATGAAAAGATTAAAGAGTGTTGTTGATAAGATGGCTTCCTGGGATCTCCAATGTATAACGTGTATGTTCGAGAGATGTGGCGTCCCTACCAGATTTTAGCTGTACGATCGAATATTTATCTAATCGTATACAAAGTCTTCTATATTTTCATAGTAATATTTAACAAAAATTTATCATAACCTTACCTAAATATCATAATCGCCTTCGGAGGGGTAATACCCGCTTACACCCCTTCGGGGTGATCCCCCTCTCAGGATTCACACCCTTTCAAGGGGCGCATCCGCCTGGGTTTTCTCTCGGGCGGGTGATGTTTGCTTTAAGATACTCTGGTTAATGAAAACTGTTTATTCGCAAGTTTAGGTACGTTAATGTTAAATATTACTATGATAGTGTGGAAAATTTAAAAACAAAAAAAAAAAAAACCTGGAAATTTTTTTTTTTAAAGATAAATGATTAGTTTTTGTAAGATAATGCTGTGTTAACTGAGATGATGTGTTAGAAACGGAGCATAGTTTAAGTTTTTGTTGAGTACATGTTAGGTTTGCCCGAGAATTTTGCTAATGTCTACGTTTATTCATAGTTCAAATGATGTTATACTCGAGACGAGTGACACTTTTATAAAGATAGTGTCAATTCATAGTTCAAGATGCTGGTATCTTTTGATAGATTGGTCACTTTGTTGAGGGATTTGTTAGATAATACGTCTTTACCTGTTGCTGATATGCGGGGATAGTGTATGACCTGTTAGCTACTTTACCTTTTTGATAAATAGGGAATTTTCAGCATGTTAGCGGATTATTCATACGCAAGGTATGTTAGGTTTGCATTGTACCATTATATTCTTAGTTTCAGGTTATGCTATGTTAGCTTTATTGATGCTAACACTTTGTTGCGTAAGCATATATTCGTAATTTCAGTATAATAAAGAACTTATTTTTTTAAATGTTATGTTTTATCCAAACATAATACAAGAATATGACCTGGATCAATAGTTCAATAGATCATAGGCGGAATGGGGTTGGGTTAGGGGACTGCAGGGATGGATGGTTTGATTACTGATTTACTGATTTCAATATAATTTAAAATCGGTTGGTTTTACACTTTTTACTGATATTTTATTCAAAGAACTTATTTTTATGTTATGTCAGGTTAAAATTTTGTTATGTTTGGTTAAAACTTTGTTATGTTGCAATTATCCGTTGGATTATTATATTTAGTAGTCGCCAGCTGATCCTGTATATTGATATAATTTGTTTATTGTTAAATATTTAAACGAAGTTGATGTAAAACAATTTGATACGTTAGCCCATTATATTCCTTTTTCTTCCGGTATTATGTCTGTTATTGGATAAATTGAGGATCACAGGGTTTATGTGCTGAAGTCTTTTGTGCTTGAAGAGTTCTACGTATTGTTTCATATACAAATTTTAACAGATTGATTCACCTCGCTATACGAGATTGCCCTGCTATGACGAGATGATACGTTTTTGTTATTTATGACGTTTTTGCATGAGCGAAAGTAGTTATATAAGGATATCTGGGGCTAGCGAGTTCAATCTGTGTTCTCATATAATCGTGTGCGTGTGTTAGAGATTGTATGTTTATATATAGTTCTATGATAATTGATGTTTTATTGCCACCTTTTGCTCTACGTTCTTCCTATGGTGTTGCTCTCCTGATAGGTTCACTCTTTTGCACATGTTGCCAAGGTTTAGTCGTTGTAATCATATATTCTTAGTTCAGGTTATGTATGTTATCTAGGCGAATATAATTAATGATATATTATTGAGTACTTTTGCTACGTCAATTGACGTTTAGCATATCTCATATCTCCTGATCATGTAAATAGTTATATATTATCCCCGTCACAATATCAAGAGTAATCCTTATTTTTGTTGTGTTCGTTATGTTTAGGACCACTATATAGAAGTGATCTACTTTCGGAGAGTCACAGCTATGAATCTATATATTCCTCATAGATCTATAAAGTCTCTACTTTGGAGCTGTGCTGGAGGGTGATAGCGTGGAGAGGTAAGTCTTGAGATACGTACTCTTTTGCATGTAGAATCTGAGTGTGTCTGACTCTGAACTCTTTTACCTGCATATATTTTATAACTTCTCAGTAAATATATTACAATTCTACTCCATTTCTGTATCGATTTTATATATCCAGAGACTGTATTTGTTTACGTTGAGAGATCTTGGATAAAGAGAACTTTGTTTATGTCTCTCTACCAGTTATCTCCGACTCTTGTTTATGAGTGTCTGTAAGATATGAGCTCATGCATTTATAAATGCAACTCTATTGAGATTTATAGATAAATTTCTCATGAGTTGAAATATATTTCAGTAAATCACTAACCATTGTTTTTATAGAGTCAGGCGAAAATTAAAATGTCATACGTTAAATAGTCTAATTACGATTTTTGCTTAGTAAAAGGAGGATATGAATAAAAGTTGTTTTACACCGGTTTCAATTGTTGATGCAACATTGCTTCCAATTGAACTTCAAAACTCTGTGTGTAACTAGGTGTGAATCTCGTTTGTTACAAATGTGAGTGTCATAAAGCTCCTTTATAAATTCGATGATCGTGGTGCTACTAGCTAATTGATGGAATTTTAAAGTTTTGATGTATCCATTGTAGCACTCATATTTTTTCACTTAGGTGATATACATAAATATAATAATTGCTACTACGCTTATGCATTTATTAAAATTGTGAGAAAAATAACTCACTTCTGTCATACAGATATATTCTTGCACAAACCGCTCCTTATAGATAGACGACTATATTAAGATACTTAATGCTTGTATTTTTTTCGCTTTTTCATGGTTATACAATAATTTTTTACCACCGATTATTATTGTGTATACTCCCGAATAATCGACGTTATAATTATCAATATATATGTTAATAAGGTCATACAACTTAAATATGAGGAATTCAAAAATAATGTTATATGAATAAGATATGCTCACTTTAGAAATAAGTGTGAATAGGTTAAACGTTTTATTGAGTTAGCGTTGCTTAGGTACTTTACTGTTGGCTAAGTATGGAACTTAGTATAATGTATATGATAAGTTTTATTTCTTATGCGATAATATGAGTGTTAAGTTTAAGGTATATTTTGTCACATTGTAACTATATATATTACTATCTATTAGTTCTGGTAAGCTTAATATGTTAGTGCATTTATTTAATGTGTATAAAACATAATGTTACGTATATTAGCAATATATTTAATCAGTTGGATGGATAGTCATGATAAACTGTTATGGATATCTTTATTCCTCCGTATTTTTGCGTGAGTTGTTGTTGTGTTTGGTTGGTTTTGTTTGTATAACTAGATATATATACTATTCACCATTTTGAATACTGAATACCTGAGAGCTGTCTGTTCGTCATTTAAGGGGTGAAAGCGTATGTATTCAATATGTTACACATTTCATTCTGAGATAATGTGGTTGAGAAATGAATATGACAGTGTCATTATCTCTACTCTGATCATACGGAGTATCGGGTTTATTTTACAAATTTCGCTTATTTTTTTTTCTCATATAGATATATTATATCTCCAGACGTGTAGAGCTGATACGCGCAATGACGAGTCTCACCGACTAACCCGGCTTGTTCTGCTGTCTTGGAGAGTCCCTTCAGGCGGAGGAGAACCGTCTATGGTGATTATGATTATCCCTATACGACCTCTCCCGTCATCTCTTCACTATGGGAGAGGTGCTGCTAGAGAGCGAGAGTGGAGAGATACCCCGCTGCTACTGTTGGGTAATTTGGGTGTCCGCGGGGGTTTCCTCCGCCTCTCCCCTATACGGTGGTAGTTATGAACCTGCCAGAGAGGCTCAATCACTAACCTAGCCCACATGTACTTCGTTTGTGCTGGTGGATTCATCTTAAGATTATCGACATCGCAGCAACATGGTAGAGGAATAAGTGCTCCTTGTGTTAGGCTGGTTGGTAGACTTTAGAGCAGAGCAGAATATTTTTTTCTTTTTTTAATTCTTTATGTTGATATATTTTTCTATTATACTGATTTATTACTATGGAGTAGCGTGTATAGCTCGGATCGTCTTGATAGAATTCACAGATACGTTTGTATGTTCTGCTTTTCCGGTAGGATGTGATAATCGATTTATATTATCACGCCTGTGATGTACGAGCACTATATCACTTATTGAACTTTATGGAACCTTACGTCGGATAACCTTCAACTAAACAGAGTACATGTATAAAGGTTTCAACAGTAAATCGAAACAGTCTGAAAAATATTAAAGCTTAATAATTAAATATATATTATTATAAATTATTATTTGAGAGCTATTCTACTTTTTGGACAATCTTAACGAATATTTAAATTTAAAATGTTTCACTGATTATATTCATAATTTTATTAGGGTTCCTTTCTCACTGCGGTGATAGTCGTATACCTCACGTGATTATGAAGAGTGATTGTGAATCTATGTTTGTTTATACACTCTCCTAGTATATTTAGGAATTGAGTATATAAATGTGATTTTTCAAATGAGATGTAGCGCTTATACTATTCTTCGAAAACTTCTTGTGATGAGTATTATTATCACTCACTCCTCTTAGTTATGAGAGAATCGCAGACCCGCTGACATCAAGATAAATATTGCCTCTGGATAAGATTGGTATTTAAATACGACCTAGTCTAGCTGTTAGATGTATATATAAAACTACATCCACTATTTCAAAGGATTATGATTCTATTAGAAGATCTTAGACTGGAAGCTTACCCAAAGTATTAACTATTAATTACGAAGTCCTGAGACAATGTATATTCGTCTATATTATAGTAAAATGATATATTATATTATAATTTAATATAATATTTTTGTTATTTTTATTTATAATTTTAAAATAATAATTATTTTTTTGTATTTATAAATATATATTCAATTAATTCAATGAATTTATAATAGGTAATATGAAATGTGCTAAGCATAATTTTACTTATGTATCACTCGCGTATTTTACGTCACTTTATTGACTAAGTTGTTTAATGATAGCTGTTTATTCGTCTGGTGTTGTGTAAGTTAATGATTAAAATGTTATGTCATATTCAATAGTTTTAGTATTAATCACAGAAGAGGGTAAAACTTATTTATCATTTATGTTTGTCTTTCCGTTAGGTATATGATATGTTAGGTTGTATAAAGGTTAACTGACTAAATTTTTTTGTTAACATACTACTATGTTAAATCGTAAAAGTTAACATGTCATGTTGGAGATAAGTTTTCATAAAGTTGCGAATAGTGAATTAATCGTTATTTTGTATGCCTTGTATTAGTTTACTTTTACTGTTAATAAGTTTGGACCTTTGTTAATGTACTAGTCAGTTTATATCTTGTTAAAAATTAATAGGTACTGTATATTAATTAATATATTACTTAGTTTACTGGAGTAACAGGTCTCTTTATGGCTTTTATTATATGTGATAAAATTTGTTACGTATTAGCATAAATATTAAACTTTACGCTGGTCTGTATGATAATTATCTCTAAGGTTATGGTAAATGTATTGTTTATAAATTACATTATTTACCATGTTTAATATTATATAGTTAAAATAATTAACATTGGTTATGTATATAGATGAGACTAAATGCTTACAAGTATAAGTGGTTGAATAGTTACGTTTTTGTATGTTATATTAAATATATACTATATATAATATTATATTATACTGAGGCGAGGTGAAGAGGTATGTCGTAGTGTGACGCACAGTGAGTTCTGTGACTTAAGGTGAGATCTGATCAGTAAATAGCGAAGCGTCTGGTATAAGTGATGAGAGCACGTGGATGAGTCTTTTTGTTATAACAGTATACGCCGACGAATATAGTCATAGTGATTATATAATATTATTATATATAGATATATATAGTATATAATATATTATATATATATTTTGTGTATATATAATATAATAGATATATAAATATATTTATTATTATATTTATATATATATATATATATATTTCGGGAGATCAGTCGGCTGATTAACAGCGCTTATTGTTACTGCAACGGCTAGTACGTGGCAGTAACAATTATACGCTGCCTATTCAGGGCGACGCGTTACCAGAGCCCCGCACAAGGAAGCAGGCCTCGATACTAAGAATATGCTGCGCAGTAGACTAGATCGAGCGTACATTGCACTAGTACTATGTTTCTTGCTTGTTGGGTTTATAATATTATTTTATATTATATATTTATTAATTATTACGGAGCCTACTCATGAAACCACAACCAAACCACAAGACGACAGATCAGTCCCCTTTCCCTTTTGGGCTTGTATTACTCTTGGCCAAGCGTTGATCTTTGTCACCTAGAAGTCACGTCTCTGGAGAGCTCTGGCAAGAACGAGTTTGAGGCCTAAATGGAAAGAAGATGCTAAGTTCAGAATACGGGACGAAAACTCTCCCCGAAGAGTGTTAACTCGAGGACTGGCAGAAGAAGAAGATGCTGGTCCAACTGACAGGGCGAAAGCCCTTCCTAGGAGTTGTTTGATAGATATATTATAATATATATACTGACTCATAGTTAATGAAGGATTATATATATAGAATATATATATATATATATAATTATATATTAATATATATATATATATATATATATATATATATATATATATATATATTCTACTCGACCAAAAATAACGCACATTAGGGTAAATATTACTCCAGGGAACGGGAAGGCCCTTATACTTTATGAAACCTCCACACCAACACAGACGACAGAATCAGTGTAACGATGTAACCACCCCGCAGAGAATTCGCTGCAATATTGGGGCCGTTAACCCACACCGCGATAAATTTACGGAAAACATAAACCAAAGTAACTAGACCGTGGAGAGGGGTAGGTTATGTCGGGGGTATAATCGAGCGAGGGATCATTCAACGTAAAACAACCGTTTAAACATGGAGAGGATGTGCTCAACTGTTAAGAGATAGTGGTGCAGATAACAACACTTCACGCCGTAGGACACGGGTACCGGGCAACTTGTCCGAACTGGTTCGGATGTAGCCAAACACATCCCTGCTGATATCCAACAATTGCACGGGTGTCAACGGTTACAGAAACTCTTACACATGATCGCCGGCGAGGACAAGGTAGCCCAGGGCACGACACCAGTGAAAGACCGATTTATACGTCTCGTGCATTACGAGAGCGCCACACACGGCACGACATCTGCAGTACACTGGTGGGGATACAATGACACCAGGGTGATGGACAATAACATGCTTCACAACGCCTTGCGGGAACAATAATTACCCCATGGAGCCTGCCATAATTCCACCGCACACCACGACACCGAAGGGCGCGACTGGCCCAAAAATTTTTTTTTTGGGCCCCCGAGGAAAAACACATCCATTGACCGGTCGACGATTGGGCAAGGTGCTCTTTACGGCGAGTCGATAAGTGTCTCTGTACGTCTTCGGACAGGCGTGCTAGAGTATATTGACGACCGACGGAGAGGTTCGTGCAAATGCAAATGTGCTGCGGTGCCCGCGTTTGGAGATGGTGGTTATGGTCCTATAGGGAGGCACCTCTTTATCTGGCTACGGCGTGGCACATTCTTCATGGAGGCAACTCTTACAGCGCAAGATATACTACAGACATCCTCCGAAGACCAAATGTCGTGCATATGCCTCCTACATCGTGACTCTTTCATCCTATGCATGACAAGCAAGACCACACAAGGCCCAATGTGTTAACGGGGAAAACCCTTAAACCTTTTAGGTAATCGGTTCAAATTAGGCGTTGGGACGTGGCCAGCATTATAGTCCGGACCTCAACCAAATCGAACATTTGTGGGTATCCTGAAACGTCGGATCCGACTGTTGCACCCCCACGGACCTCCGGAATCTCCGCGACAGCACTGCACGACGTATGGGAAAACATACTTTCATTATCATTCGCGAACTCATCGGAGAGCATGCTGAGGTGTCCAGACAGTCTCCGTGCAGAGGGGTTATACAACGGTGTTTGAGACGAACCAACACCCTGCGCCGTCCGTCGTACCAAATGTGTTTTGCAGCTCCCGAACTCCGAACCCAACCTGCGAGACCCTTTTGGCTGCACCTGGCCTCTCACTCTATCAATCTACGGTTCTGGGAGAATCCACAAGTTGGTTAGTTGTTCATTGTCCAATAAATTTCTTCGCGTTCTCACCTTTTCTACCTTCCTTCGCCACGTATTTTTGTGGTGCGTTAATTTTGACGACAATATATATAATATATATATATATATGTAAGATTAAAGAAACCGTAGATTTAAATATATTATATTATATATATATTTATATATATATATATATATATATATATATATATAATATAATATATATATATATACCGTAATATATATATATATATATATATATATTATTATATATATTATATATATATATATATTTTATATATATATATATATATATATAATATATACTATATAATATATATATACAGATAAACATGCTGCGATTTTCTATCAATACCATTACTTATAAAATTTAATGTGGTATAATTGTAATCTAAATGGTTATGTATCTATGTAAAGAATAAAGATTCTTATATTATGTATAAAAAAAATGCTTGACAGTTTCAAACACAACCAAATCAAGTAGCTATGTAATATTTTGCTAATGTTTTAGCTATGCCGAAGGACCAGAAGTGGGTTCAACGACATCGCGCCAACTCTTAACCGAAGAGGCAAATTCCCTCGTTTAGCAAGTCATTCGAAAATTTGCATTTTAAATAGTAAATAAAATGTTTTAAAAAAAAACGATTATTAATTATTAAAGGAAATTATGCTAATGTAATTTGGAACATAATCGATATCAGAAAATATTTACTAACATTGCCGTTGTTGTGTTTTTCTTCAACCTATTGTGCCAAGAAATAAAACATCATGTTTTGCAAATAATCCTCCTGCTACTTTTACTTTATTTACACTTATACCACATACACACAAACACCAACAACACCTCACAACACCAATCACCACACACACCACACCAGACATATACACAGACCACACACACACACACACACACACCCACACACACACACTATATATATATATATATATATATGATATATTATATATATCATATCTATATCTATGATATATATTATATTTATATTATTAATATATATTATATATATATATATATATATATATATCTAACTATGCATCTATCGATATCTGTTCTTCACTTTTTTGGTCTCTCCCTGATTTCCTTTCCGGTCGTCCTCTTGTAGCTATTGTAGACGCTCACCGTTTGTTCATTTATAACTATTAATGATGGTGTTTCTCAGGGTTTTATAATTATCCTCAACTCATTTTTCTACTTTTCATTAATGATCTCTCTGCTATTTTATCACCTAATCGTCTATGCGATGACTGCACCTTTTATACTATCTCATTTTCTACACATCTCCATCCAACAACAACAAAACAACAAAACAACAACAACACAACAACACAACAACAACAAACAACATAACAACACATGCCTGTAAATTAACACCTGAAGCAATATACTCTCAACTTTCTAGCATTCTAATTCGAGCATAAAAAACTTGGTTGTTTTTAAGACCTCAAAATTTCTTCAACTTTCTATTCAACTCACTCTTTCACACAATTGTAACACCTTCGAACACTCACTCAAACATTGTCTGACCTTACATTCTTTGTAATCAATTATATGCTTCTAAATCATCCTTCTAGAGAGTTGGGTGTTTTGAGTCACTTTCAGAACTTCTTCATTCCACTTCAGTTGCTTGGTTCTTTTATTGTGGAGTCATTCGTCGCATGGAGTTGACTTAGTGATGCGCAGATGATCGATAATTTTTGCATCCACCGGATGCGGATGCGGATGCGGATGCGGATAGCGGATGCGGATAGCGGATAGTTAATATCGCGGATCGCGATGTTTGAATATATATATTATATATATATATATAATATAGTATATATATATTATTATATATAATATATATATTAATATATATATATATATATATATATATATATATAATATATATATATATATAATATATATTATATATATATTATATATATATTATAATATTATATATATATTATATATATATATTTATTATATATATATATATATAATAATATATATATATATTATATATATATTATATATATATATATATATAATATATATATTATATTATTTATATATATATATATATATATAATATATATATATTTTATTATTATATATTTATATATATAATATATATAATATATATATTATATATTATTATATATATAGAATAAATATTTCGAGTTTTAGCACAATCTATTAATATAATTTTTGTTACCAGGGTACGACTGGGAAACCACCAAATGCACCCCACCAACCCTTTCCAAAACTTCGCCCTTATGAAAGAGATTTTACAATGGAATTTATACTTTTTGCACTATTTGAAATTCAAATATAGGAAGGTGGGCTGAAATCAATTTTTTTTCTGACTGAGTTCCCGCATTGCTAAACTCTCTCACTTGGAACATAATTTGAAGGACAGGCCAAGTATCCTTGCAAGTTTACTCAAGCGTGGGGTAAACATTTGCATACTTTCACCAACTGATTGGATCATCATTTTAATCTAATCATTTTTCTTGGTGATAGTTTTTCAAATCATTTGCACTACATTTTGGATTGCGCGTGTTTCTTCATCACTACTGAACTGTAGAAAATTCTTCCAGTGAATTTGTTATTGATTTACTTGTAGAGGTGTTGGTTCTTTAGATTTCGTTTTTTACCTTTTAATGGATGGCGAATTATTAGACTGTTCGATTGAAAGTTTTCCAACTGCAACACAAAGTACGATTAACTTGTTCTAAATATTGTTACCAAAAAAAAAACTTGCTTTATAACGGGATCTAATAAGTTGCAATAGTATGAGGTCATTAATTTCCACAGAACAAAGCGTTTTTCTACCTCTAGTTTAAAATTACATCTTTCATTCTTTTAAATCGTCATCAATTTTCATTTGAAGATAGGTTCAAAATGCTTCTAGCGTTTGAGATCATGCGTATTACTTCGGTGACAGACGCTGTAGGGCGCTGATTTTTTTGGTAATTTCTTTCAAAATGGTTTGAATAGCTTAATGCAGTGTGATCTGATGTCATTTTCACATTAATAAGAATGTAAACTTTGGAATACGAGCTGGCGTACGAAGCAAGAGGTTTGAGCAATACCTTTCTTTCCATCATATGAAGTGTACTTTCCAGCGAGTTGAAGTCCTTTGATAACATTTCCTTAAATATGGAAATTCAATCTGTTTTTGAATTGCCTTCAACTCATTCATTTTTAATTTTCTTTTTCGAGATTCATCTTAAGTATTTTTATATAAAATTTCTTTAATCAAATCTCGACAATAACATCCGCAGGGCAAAGCGGGATGCGGAGCCAATCTTTAATAATGTGCGGATGCTCAGCGGGATGCGGATGGGGATGCGATGTTACTGCTCACTAGTAGGACTCGCACTTCTGGGATGGTTCCTTTCACACAGCTCTCCTTGTAAAGGTGGAGTCTATCATACCTTCGATTTGTCAGGTTCCTCATGTCTCGCTAACACTCTCTAATTTCTTTCTAGCCGTCGAACTGTTTCATCACTCTTCTCATATTATCACTATTGATATTACAATGGACATTGCACTTCTGAACTTCCAGTTTGTTTACCCCCCTCCTTTGAGGAAGTTGCGATCTCTCTGCCCAGACTTTTAACCGCTATGCTCAATCTTACATATACTCAATGTTAAAATCTGGAAAACACTCCTTTTATCGATTTTTTTCAGACTTTGGATTGACTTCACATTTCATAGCTAAATGTATGGGGAATGTCAGCCTCAAGAATTTGATTCGTATTTTAGGGATTTCCCGACTCTGATGGAATTAAGGTTCGCTCTTGCCTTTGCCCACCCAAGATATATATAATATATTATATTAAAATATTATATATATATATTGCCTATATATACATATATATATATATATATATATATATATATATATATATATATATATATAATACCAGATTCACTAGCTTGATAATCGCAATAAAAATTTAATAAGAATATTTATGCATATCAAAGAATTCCCTTTTTCGCTTGTCTTACACAGACGCTTAATAAAGAAAAATAAACACACACACGTTTCGAAAACGTAAAAGGAAAAATAAATATAGCATAAAAAATTCATTTTTTCAAACCCAAAGAGATGTCGAAAAAATAAATCAAAGTTTCAAGATTCGTTTGATGTAAAATGAAAACATGACAAGTATAGAAGCAAGGAAGGGATTTATCAAACTATTCTATTATAATTTATAGATATACTTGTGATAAAAGACGGTATCAGAGATTTATTGTTTACTCAAATCAAAGTAACGCTACGTTTATTAATAAAAACGACATAAAAATGGGATTATCTGTACGTGCTTGGGAAATCATAATGCTAAAAACAGAATCCAGTCGCTGATTCTGTATGCCTTACCCTCCTCATTTCTTTTCTTTCATAAGGTCGTGGAAAATATTACTTTCGGACCAATTCATTTTTTATCTTATTGTCCCTAATACACCACGGAAATATAAGAGTAAATGCCCTAATTTAAGGCAATTCACACTAAATTGCCTCCAAAGTGTATTTTATCCGAAAAGTAATTCTAATCATTCGCTCGAGCCGCACACACACGCACTATATATATATATTATATATATATATATATAATATATATACTATATATATATATATATATATATAGTATATATATATAATATATATATATATATATACTATATATATAGTATATTAATATATATGAGAAATAAGGGGAAGGGGTAAGCGCTCCAGCCGAAACTGGGATGCAGATTACCCCCATTTTTGCATAATGGAAGTGTTGGAATAAATCTCATGACTACTCCAGTCCACAAGTAGGCTCTCCCCTCTTGCGCACTCATAACCACATTCTTTTACGATTTAGTAGACCTTCCGTTCATTATCACACACACAACAATATTACCAATCCTCAAAGACAACATTCCTTTATATATCCCTGTGTATGGGGGAAAAAGAATTTCCACAGCATACGTTCTGCGTCGGCCGCCAGGATCTGGCCTAAAAAAACTGGCGGTAGTTTTAGTTGGGGACCGACTACCACTTATTTTTAGCTCTAGAAATGCTTATTGTCATGCTTCGGACTTGGTGTTTCCCAGTCGTAAGCGATCTTGTATCTTTCGGCGGAAATTGTTGAAAACGTTTTTTGTAAATGAAATGTTAGAAAAGAAATAAATAACGAAGAGAAGACGAGAGAGGGTGATGAACGTATTTAGAAACGGTAATTTGATTTCCCTTGCTTTAACTGAAAGCAATGGAAAGGAAGCGGTGAAGACGATTGGTGTGGGGTGAAAATTTTAGAGGATTATGGAAGGAAAGGGGGGGGGGGTTTGCGATTCTGATGGTGGTGATATTGTTTTGTGTGACCGCTAAGAATACTATGGTTACAATTTAAGTTTGATAAGGTTGTCAGTGTATATTTTAAATTTTACGTATGAATCCATTTAAGGGTGATGTTGAGGAAGAGTGTGACTTTCTGGGATAAGTGCTGAACGGTGTTTTGGACGGGGCGAGTAGATACTTTAGATTAAATGCGTTTGGGGACTTAAGTGATTGGATAGGCAGTCGAAAAAGGGATGGTAGTGTGACAGGTTCCTTTGGGTTGCCGGAGAAAACGAGAATGGTAGGAAGATCATTGATTTTTGTGTGGGGGAGGTGTGTCTGAAAGTGATACATCCTTTGAGCACAGGAGTATCCTTAACAGTTTTAACGAGAAAGTTGATGTAGGTAGAGATGGCATGAAGTGAAAAGTGAGTGATTGTATGACTGATTTTGTGTTGGTGAAGAGTGTGTTGGAGTATAATCGTGATGGATGTTAAATCAGTGAGGAGGATAAGAATGGAAATATCAGATCATTATGTTGCTTTATGTAAAATTAATTCAGTGGGGAATTAATTAAAGTATATTTTATTAGATTTTTTCATTTTTTAAAAATATTTTTCCTTCATTATAACACATTTTAAAAATTTCCTATAAGTTTCGTAAAAATCTATTTCAGGTGTAAATTTGAAAAAGGTCTTTATATTAATATTATATATATATATATATATATATATATATATATATTATTATAATACTATATAATATCTATATATAGTATATATATATATATTATTATATTATATATAGGTATATATATATATATATATATATATATATATATACTATATATATATATATATATATAGTAATATTAGGTCAGCGTTTGGATTAGCCGTCATATGTCTTTAAAAACTAAATTAAAGCTAACAGTAAAAAAGGATATACATTTTTGAATCAGCGTAAAAAGTTTAGTTATGAAAAACACTTTTTAAATAAAAAAAAAATCGGTTTTTAAAAAAAAAGTGAATAAAATGTAGAATAGTTAATTTTAAACATATTTTAATAATTATAACTTACGTTGGCCTTAAATGTTGGGTGGTGTTTAAAACTAAAAAAAGAAAACCCAAGGGTTGACCGCAGAGATGGCAGGAGTCGGGGTCTCTCTCTGCCTTCCGGGGAACGGACGGGGTAGAGCTAATTTGCCCCCTCCGCGGAAGGGTCTCTGGAACGCCCCGTTTTTCTTTGGTATTTGGTGTCGCGGGTTGTTTCTCTCCGCCCCCTACGGGAAATGGAAAACGTCCCCCCCTATGTTTCCCGTCGGCTCGACCCGCCCTACTGTGGGCATATATATATATATATATATATATTATATATATATATATATATATTAATATATATATATATATATATATATTATATATATATTATTATATAATAAATATATAATAATATATATATATATATATATACCTATATATATACTCACTTTAACTATAGAGAGAGAGAGAGAGGGTATAATATATATATATATAATATCTATATATATAATATATATATATATATAAGTATTTAATTTTGTGCACGTGAGAGAGATTTAGCGATTTTCAGACCCCGTTACAATGAAATGTTTTTAGAGATGCCAGATGTTTGATAGAATTTTTCAATTAACACAAACATTAATTTTTATGTTTTACTCATTTATTTCATTAATTATACTTATTTAATAATTTTCATAACTAAAATTTTACGCTGATTTCAAAAATGTAATTTGTTTTTTTACTGTAGCATTAATAGTTTTTAAGAAACATAATGACGGCTAATCGAAACGCTGGCCAAAATATATATATATATTTATATATATATATATATATATATATATATATATATATATATATATATAATATATATATACTATATTATATATATATTATATATATATATATATATATATATATATAATATTTATATATTTATATTTATATATATATATATATATATTTTATATATATAATATATTATATATATATATATTTATATATATATAGTATACTATATATATATATATAGGGTATATATATATAATATAATATATATTATATAATATATATTTGCGTGTGTGTGTGTTGTAAACGGCTCAACACAAAAATACGAGATATATATTTTAAGGAATTTAACGATATAACTTAAAAAGTTAAAATTCCAAAAATCAGATAATATAAAAATGAAAAATTTATTTTTACCTTTTTATAATGACTACACAAATAGAAAAGCAACCTTCAGAGTGTTTTTATATATATATATATATATATATTATATTATATATATTATATATATATATATATATATCTATATATATATATATATATATATATATATATATATAATATATATATATATATATTATATATATAATATAATATAATATCTATATATATATATATATATATATATATATATATATATATATATATATATATATATATATATATATATATATATATATATATATATATATATATATATATATTAATATATTAATATATATTATTATTTTTTATATATTATAGGGAATAAATCATTGTGTACGACTGCGTCAGTTTTGATTTTTTTTTTGTTTTTTTTTAAACATAGTTGCTAGTAATATGAATAACCCCTAAAAACCAAAAAATTCGAATCTGCAGTTGGTGAATGCACAATGATTCAAAAGTTCGAAATATTTTAAAATAAATTATTTAAAAATCACATTTTATATCAATAATTAAAATTTTAAAAATGGAATATCTCAAAAAATACGACAACTTACAGAAAAACCAATTACATATTTGAAATCAGCGTATAAAGCTTATTACAAAAATGTAAAAAACAAAAAAAAAAAAAAAAAATTTTTTTTTCATAAAAAAAAAAAATCTCGAAAAGTACAACACTTACAGAAAAACCAATTACATATTTGGAATCAGCGTGTAAAGCTTATTACAAAAATGTAAAAAAAAATTTTTTTTTTAAAAAATTAAAAAAAAAAAAAAAAAATTAGGGGGTTCGAGCCGAGAGGGGGAAAAAGGGGGGGACATTTTCCAAATAGCCCGCGTAGGGAAGGGGCGGAAAGAACCCCCCGCGACACGACCACCCAATACCAAAGAGAGCGCCTCCCCGGAGGGGGGTTGAAATAGTCCTACCTGGTCCGTTTTCCCGCAGGAAGGGCGAGACCCCCCTCCCCCCAACCATGTTGGTTATCCCTTGGTATTCCTTTAGTTAAAAAAAAAAAAAAAAAAAATTTAAAACTGACGGAGTCGTAAAACCTAACTGGTCCTATATATTTTTGAATCATGTCCGTCACCCCTTAAATTGACTGTTAGGATCATATACTAGAAAAAATATAAAAAAAAAAAAAAAAAAAAAAAAAGCAGACGGAGTGTTAAAAAAATAAACATATTATATATATATATATATATATATATATATATATATATATATATATATATATACATATGGCTTAGAGGCAAATTATTATCTATATATCTAAATGGCTATTTATAGTATATATATATATATATATATACGCAAACCATAAAAAATAACTTATACTTATGAAAAACCCCTAAAAAAAACTCCCCCAGCTTTGCCCCGGGACATCTCTAACCTTCACATAAACATTTTGGATCTACCGCTATATCTTCATATGTCAAATTTCCTCAGCAAATCCTGACTTTTTAAACTATATCAACTCCATACTGGAATGCAATTATCATACCAAATTAAACTCAGAAAATCCCCACCTGCCCTTCTTCATACAAAAACACTATGTCGCTTCCCTCTCCTCCTTGTGGCAAACAGAATGGAGAAGATCATACTCACCAAATTCCAACCCAAATTATTTCACTCCCAAAATCACCAATATGGTTTTAAAAAATAAAAAAAATTTTTCCCATTCTATCTCAACAGCCCTATCACAATATCAAGACAAGCAATTGTAAAAACGGGTTACAAATGGAACACCATCCCCACAGAATAATACTCCTTCCAAGTTCAATTGACATTAGTAAAAGCGTTCGAAACACAAGACCATAGGATCGCTAGACAACATATTCATATCAAAAAAAATTCTAAAATTCATCTTCCACCAATAATTACCAAAAAAATACTGTATCCTAATTTTATATAGTGGACGGCATTGTTCAGGTGTTCAAGCAAACATCAAATTTCTAAAACTGTAAAACTAAGAAATGGGGTCCCCCAGGGAGCCATCCTATCTCCATTCCTATTTAACCTCTTTACAGCTGATATCCCTACCCCCTAAAACTCAGCCAAATTCACAACTAATAACCTACGCAGATGTATAACTATACACATATCAGATGCCCTCTGTATCCACTGCCATAAATTCCTCTCTCAGATTTACCCTTAAATCAACTAGAAGCTTGGTTATCTTCCAGCAGAATTGCTCGGGCCTCTGCCGAGTATCATCTATAACCTTGATCAACCACAAGACAGAACCATCATCCCTTCAACCTAATAAGTAACGCCCTAAATACTTCATCATCTGCCCTTACAACAAAAGACCTAAAATTACCCAGAATCAACTTTTCGACACCCACTTCATCTTTACAAGCTCCATTCAAAACATCGTAAGTACAGCAAACAAAAAATAAAATTTCCTACGAAGCTCTATCTCAACACAGCTCAACGAAAATACCAACACGTCTGCAACAACATTTCAAAATCATTCTCAAGAAACTACAATCAAGCTATAGAATCAACAATCTGGTATCACTCCTGAACCCTCATTCACTAAAACAGAATTAAATACAAAAAAAAAAAAAAAAAAAAAAACTGCCATACACTAAAACAATTACAGGTTGTCTAAAAACCACCACACTATTTTAATTAAACCCAACCCCCTGCCCCCCATGAAGGGGGGAAAACCCAAAAAATTCCCCCATTCAGAATCATGCTACATATGAAAGGAAGCACAATTCTACGCCAACGACTCTTGACCCCTACCTCCCATGCAACTAACTACCATACAAGCACACACTGTACATCGTCTTAAAGATCTCCTGCCCTCTTCCGCAACCCGCTACTTAACGGCGAACTCTTTCAAAACAATCTCACTCCCCAAAACACACTCTCTCTCAAAACACATTTTCTTAAACACACTTTTAACACAGCAGTAACCTCAACAACAGCCCACCAAATCATCTCATAACACTCCCAAGCCCCCCCAACCCAAATATCTTTCAACTCAAAAACACAACTCACATGTAGGATGCATATCTCACTCTCACAGATTAAAGATCCGGGCATCAACCCGAATCTCCACAAATACAACATAGGTTTTCGACCTCAAAAGAGTCATAAACACTCCTCCTCACTCTGTAATAGATGATTTTTAGAAGCTGAAAAATGTCGAACCACCTCCTGCTGAGGTGGTCCCCCCACTCGCTCCCCAAAAGAATACTCTTATCAAATTCTCCTCCTTAAGAAGACCGTAGCTCCTACCGGTGGAAGGTGCGAGTTTCTTGGAAATGACATGGACCCTCAAATAAGGGGAGCCCAGGAAGTAATATATATATATATATATTAATATATACATATATATTATATATATATATATATTATATATATATATACTATATATATATAATTATATATATATATATATATACTATATTATATAATATATATATATATAATATAAATTTACTTTTTAATGTCTATTTTTCATGTTTTTCATGGGAAGAAAAAAATATTACAGAGAAGGGTTTTGTCCATAGGGGTGTTTGATCCAAGAAATACATTAGCAGAAATTTCTGCTTGAAATTTCGGGAAATACTAAAGATTCGTTTGAAAACAAATGAAAATAAAAAAACAGGATTTTTTTGATACCATGTATTCAGTTTTATTATTTTAAAAATTAATTTAACTCCAAATATATTGACATTTTTATTATGTATTATTAATTATTATTATTTTATTATTTTATTATTAATTATTATTATTATTTATTATATATTAATTATTAAATTATTATTATTATTATTATTATTATTATTATTATTTTATTTTACTATTATTCATTAATTAATTATTATTCATTTCATTTAGTAGTACGTAGTAGTAGTAGTAGTAAGTTTTCTTGAGACCGGGTTTTCATGGCAAGTGCCCTCCTCTCTCCCAACAATTATCTAGAAAGAACTTCAGAACAAAACGGTCATAAGTCTCCTCTCTCTCTCGTCTCTTCATCTCTCTCATCTCTCTCGTCTCCTCTCTCTTCAGGTCTCTCTCTCTCTCTCTCTCTCCTCTCTCTTCTTCTCTCTCTCTCTCGTCTCTCTGCTTCTTGTCTATTCTTAATTCGCTTTCTTTCTATTTAACCTATTTATTATTTATTCCATATATATTATATATACAATATATATATATATATACTACTATATATATAATATATAATATATATATATATATATGTATATATATATATACTATATATATATAATATATTATATTATATTATATATATATTATATATATATATATATATTTAATATAATATTAATTATATTATATATATATATATATATATATATATATATAATATATAGGTATATATTATACTTATGATGTACACAGATGAGCGTGTCCTATTTTTAGGCTCGCGGTCAATCACTCAAGTTGGAAACTATATATATATATATTTATATATAAATATATTATATATGTATGTATAATATATATATATACTATATATCAATATATATATATATATATATATATATATATAATATATATATATTATTTATATATATATATATATATATATATATATATATATTAATATTATATATTATATACTATATATATACTATCTATATATATGTATATAATACTATATATATATATATATTATATATTAATATATAATATATATATATATATATCATATATATATTATATATATACTATAATATATATATATAGTATATTATATATATATATATATATATTATATATTATATATAAATATATCATATATATAAGTTAGTAGGGGAGGGATTCCCGGACTACGTACCTGCTACTGACCTTTTTTTTGACGCGCGACCTTTTTTGACCTTTTTTGACCTTGACCTTTTTTGGCCTTGTAACTTTTTTGAGAACCCAAATTTTTTCGGCCAACCCTTTTGGTATTTCCAGGGTGCAAGTTTGGCCAACGCCTTAATTTTTTGGTAAATACCCTAATTTTTTTTTGGCAACCCTAATTTTTTTGCAAACGCCTTCGAAGAAGGGTTGCGCCAAACGGTTGCGCAGCAACCGTTGTAAGTGTTTCCCAACCCTA
>JABUQX010081375.1:0-43256 GCA_015478945.1 Trachelipus rathkii | reverse complement strand
GTTCATGGAAAGTTTGAGCAATTTCTTTAAAAAATGGGTTTGTATTGATTTTTGGTTCATGAAAATTTTGAATATTATCGGTTCTCGTTTCTTTAAAAAGTGGTTGTAGATGATGAATGGACGCGCTATTTTGTGAACCTCGTCTTGAGTTTTGAAAGTTACTATGGCCAACGCTGAGAACTTGCTGGTGATGTTTAGTAGATGGACCTTCTTGGATTTCAGATGGTTCTTTCCTAGCGTATTCAAATGGATTTTGATTTCCAATAGGTTTATTAATATTTTGATTTAACAATGGGAAAACTAAGTTCTTAGTATCATGATAACTAAAACTTTGTTGATTAGGAACTTGAAAACTTGAAACTTCATGACTTTCAGGATCTGATTTGTATTGAATTTCCTCTTGTTGATTTTCATATTCAAATTCTGATGATTGAGGTGAGTGAACAAGTTGTTCAGGAACCTCATCATTAAAAGGATTCTCTAGTGGCTCTTGAGATTCAAAAGAACTTCGATAATGTTCATCATTACTTTTTATGTTTTCATGGGGTGATGTTTCCGCTTCACTTTCTTTTACTTCATAATCAATGTCATGATATTGTTCCTCATGATTTGGTGATTGAGGGATTGGTAGTTGATGCTCCTGGTGATTAAAAATTGGTAATTGGTTTTGTTGCTCCTTTACAAAGTGATCATTTAACTGATGGATACTTGAATATCCACTTGGAGAAAAGTTTGGCAGGAATTGCTGCTGTCGAAAGTTTTCTTGTGGATGATTAGCTGGTTGAATTTCTGATGGTGGAAAACTGCTATCAAGATTCGGTTCAAGAGAATGTTCTGGTAGCACATGTGAGGTGTGTATTCCTTGCAAGCCATCAAAGTGTTGAGGTTCTTGTAATGTCTGATGTGGATAACTGGTAGGATAATCTTGGGCTGAAGGTATCTGATATTGGTTATGAGTATCAAGTGCTTGACTGTTTTCACCCTCGGAGTAGGCATTAAGCAGTGGTTGGTGGGCATTATTTTCTTGATAGTTATAGGAAGCTTCAGGAGATAAGGTACTAGTTGGAGTGCCATGAGTATTGAAAATTTCATCGCTACTTATTTCCTGGTTGAGAGGATATAAATTTCTTTGTGAGTTGAAAGATTTTTTATTAGATTATGTTATCTATCCTAATAGACCATGTGGAAATGGAAAAAGTATCAATTCCAAATATTATAATAAAATAAATGTTATTCTATGAATTTTGGTGCATTTATTACTGTATCTTACAATGCCCACAAAGCACACTTGACTCCCAAGCATGATTTTGACCTCTATATATATGCCTTTTTATATATAATATTAAGATATTGTTTACGATATTATTAATTATAATATATTGTATTTCCTATGCAGCCTGTCTATATCAATGAGCCGTGATTATTAATATATTAAATATTATGATATTATATATAATAATATGATAAATATATATATATATAATTATATATATATATTATATATATATATATATATTAGTAATATACTATATATTATATTATATATTATATATATAATAATAATAATAAAAATATTATATATATAGTATATAATTATATATATATATAATATTTATAATTAATAATTATAACTAATATAATATTAATTATTATATATATTATATATTATAATTATTTAACTATATTTATATATATATATAATAATATATATAATATATATATATTTAATTATATATATATATATATACTAATATTAATATATAATAAAACTATATAATAATAATATTAAATATATATATATATTATTATAATATATATTAATTAATATATTATTTATTATATTAATATATATAATACCTTTATATATATAATGAATAATTAATGCAATGTTTAGTGTTTATAACTGTATAGTGATGTATGTGTGTGTTATGATTAATGTGCTGTGTGTGTTAGAGGTTGCTTTGTGTTATAAAGATATTTAATAATTTTTATATATCTTATATTTTATTTATAGTACACGCTTACTCGTCGATTAAATATTTGATATACTTCTGTTACTGAGTTTGGATTAATTTTATTTTTAGTTTTGCTTCGAAAATTTATACTCACTTTATTGGTTATCATATTTGGCACCGGTGGAGTGGATATTTCTTCAGACAAAATAATTGAAAGATTTTTGAGAATTTTTCTTTTATATTTTTTATTTTTATTATTTTCCAGAGAAGTCTATTTGGTCCCTCTATTGATCTCCGAATAAATCTATCTAAATTATTGAATTAATTTTTGTATTTATTTATATTATCTTTGTTTCAAATTAATACAAATACTGTTCAAATCATTCATTATGCTTCTGCCAATTAAACAAAGAAGAATTTCTCATACATTAAAACTAAATTAAAAAACCAAACTAAACGTAATTTTCAAAACCGAAAAACGAAATCCTTATCCCACTCCATCTTTTACAAAGAAATAAAAGATAAAAAAAAAAAAATAATAACATCTTCAATTAATGTGAATATAAATTCATACCTTTTATCGGACATTAAATAAAATTGCATTTTTTTCGTTAAAAGTATCCGTTATTGATTCAATTTAAACTTTGAAAAATATTTCCAAAAAAGTTTTTTTTTTTTTTTTATTTTTTTTTTTTTCTGGGAAATGCAAAATAATGAGGAAATTTTAATTTTAGGAGATAAAGTTCATAATACCAAAGCAAGACAACAATCAAGAAATCTATATTTTTTTTGGGGAAAAATTTGAATGGAAAACAAATTAAATGTGAAACATTAGCAAAATCTAAGTAAAAGTTAATATATATATATGAATTAATAAAGATTTTATTATGGGATTGATAAAGTGTCAAAGGAATGATAAGTTAATATTTTTAACTATAAAAATTATTATAAAGTAATTGATGATAATAATAATAATTAATAATGAATAATAATGAAAATAATCATACATAATTAATAACATAATAATAATTTAATAAATAATACAATGTATAAATAATAATAATAATATATAATAAATAATAACTTAATTTTTAATAATAATAATAAAAATGTAATAACAATATATAATATTATAATTAATAATAATAATAATAATTAAATAATATAAATATAATATTATAATATATAAATATAATATATTAATAAATAATAATAAAGATAAATAAATAAATTAATAATAATAATTAATTAATAATAATTAAAATAATAATAATATAATAATAGTAAATAGTAAATTAAATAATAATAATAAAAATATAATAGTTTGCATTATTTAAATGTTATCAAAAATAATAATAATAATAATAATAATAATTATAGAAATAATAATTTTTAATAATGATCTCCCTATCATCGTTAATAATAATTAAAGAATTAGTTATAAATAATAAATAATAATAATAATAATAATTAAATTAATAATAATAATAATAATATAATTATCAATAATTAATATTAATAATATAATTAATAATAATAATATAATATAAATTATATTTTAATAATATAATAATAATTAATTATATTAAAAAATAATAATAATAATAATAATAATTAATAATAATAATAATAATAATAATAATAATAATAATAATAATAATAATAATAATAATAATAATAATAATAATAATAATAATAATAATGAAATAATAAAAAGTAATAATAATTAATGATGATAATAATGACTCATAGTAATATTTATTTCTGAAAAAGTAATAATTAATTTTGTAATAAGTAAATTGGTATTATAAGGATTCATATAAAGTACCTAACAAGATAAATAAATAAATAAATAAATAAATAAATAAATAAATAAATTTTTTTTTTGAGAAATGTTTAGATTTAAAATTTAATTTTGAGAATTGTAAGTACAAAATATTGATAATACCGTATATATTATTATATTAATATATACTTATATTATAATATATATATTATAATAAAGTATATATATTATATTATATATATATAATTATATATATATATTATATAATATATATATTAATACTAATTAATATATATATATATATATATAATATAAATATATATATATATATTATATAATACCGTATATAATATTAATTAATTAATATATCAAGAAAAAAAATCTCTTAAAATATATATCATAAATTAAAATACAAATTTAATATATATTATATATAGTACTATATTATATTATTAATATATATATACTATAGATATATATTATATATATATTATATATATATATAGTATAATATATATATATTTATATATATATATATTATATATAATATTAATATACTAAATACTATATATTTTACTATATATAATATATATATATATTATATATAATATAATATAATAATAACATTAATTGCGTATTAGATTCAGAGATCTTTCACTCCCGAAAAGGTATTATATATTATAAAAAAATTTTGTATATTTTTTTTCATATTAGAGATTATATATATTATTTATTAATATCACTAAATAAGATAAGGATAATAATGAAAACTGACATCTGGTCCACCTTTAATATATATATCTAGGGTATGTAATACGATACAGGAGTATATATACTTAATTTATAATTTGAAATATTTAAGTTTATAATAAACTCCACATGATATAATAATCTATAAAATCAGTTAAACTTCCAAAATATATATATAACATTTTATACTTAATAGGTTATCATAAATGATTAAATCGTAATTATGTAGTATCATATATATTTAGTTTTGATAACTAAGTGTTTATAATTAACATTTTGACATCCGAGCCTGTCGGTTAAAATAATTTAAAATATAATAGGTAAACGAGAATATTTTTTATATACCAACTCCTATCTGAATGTGGGTAATCGGAAACTCAGTTGCCCTCTGGAAAGTGATTGTAGGTCCTTTAATATTCCGATTCAGTTAATAAAGATACATAGAAGAGAATCTCAGAAGACACTTAAGAGAAATATATTTAAACTATTTTCATCGATCCTGTGGTGGCTCCGTGGTCCTAAAAGAATAACGTCTTACAGGACGAACAACAACGAGTGGAGATATAATCTAAATATGATCAAAATCTTTATATTTTAACTATTAAACTACTGAGTAATATAAATTATATGCAGTCTGTAATTAAAAAATTCCTATTTATACATTTCCGCTCTTTACTGATTAAAGCCTTGTCTTGAACCCTTGTTACCCGCACATATAAGTGGGGTAAACTTTTAATTAATGGCTAAAGCATTACCCTCCTACTTATTGGGAAGTAAGTTATTCAATCCCAAAGTTGATGTTTTCTTTTTAGACTACGGTGGATCTAGTGCGTCGTAAAACTGTTTAACTATATCATCTTCGAGGGCCCGGGCACTTCTTAAATAGGAAGGATTAATATAAATACTATTAAATTTATTATTATAACTATATATATATATATTATCATATATATAATAATATAATATAGATATAAATAATATATATATATTACTATATATTTACTATATATATTATTAATATTAAGATTACTATATATATATGTATATATTATAATTATATATAATATATATATACATCATATATAATTTATATATATAGATATACTATATATATATATATATAATATAAGTAATATATTATTAATTATATAATATATAAAATATATTATATATATATATTATATTATTACTTATATAGATATATTAATGGATAATTATATAATCATTAATAATTATATAATATATTATATTAATATATATATTATTATATATTATATATATATATATATATATATATAAATTGATCTATCTTCATTTTCAAGACTATATAAATTATAATGATAAATTACATAATAATATACCCAAATATAATGTTTTTTGAGTTAAAGTTTCGATTAAGAATTCCGGATAATAAAACCATAAGAGATGGAAGTCTGATTTCACAATATAGGTATAATATTATAGGTGGAATAGTATGATCTATGCGTATACATCGTATTGTGAAACTTTCAAGAATCGCCTAAATATAATAAATGTAATATATATTGGACATCGATTAAGTTTATCAGGTCCAATATTATATGAAAATACTCCATTGAGGAATCCACATCAGGTTTTATAGCTTACCAAATTGAGCATTTTACATTTTGTTTTTGATGTTAAGTGCGGAAAAAAAATTAAAATAATTAAGTTCAAAGTTATGTTTATTGGAAATTTCCATCGAATATCCTGAGAAACAAATAAAACATCCAATTTTAAAAAAAAAATATTGAAATTTTAATTTTAAATCTAAATAAAACCACCCTGGGTAAATTTAATTTTATTGTAATTTGTCTCAAAATTGTTAATTGTTTACTAAGAAATTAATTCTTAAATAATTATTAATTAATTTTATAAATAAAAATTAATAAAGGGCCATAATTAAGTTATAAAGATGGAAAGTTAGGGCGATGATTGATTTGGCAATTAAATATCTATATACATAGACTTGAGAGAAAACCTTGGTATAGGTTAATAAGTATGATGTTAAGTTAGTGGCTAGGCTGGGTTATGAACTTAGGATTTATTAGGGTATAGGTTAGGTTAGTAAGTTAATAGATTAGGTATAGGATTAGGGAGTTTAGGTTAGGGTAGGTTAGGTAGGGTTAGGTTAGGTTAGGTTATATTAGATTTTAAAATACTAATCATTTTTTGGTGCAGGAAAGTCCCTGTTCAGTTTGATACATGTTAATAAATTAATAGGAAAAAAAAATATACTAATATTAATATTATTTTCCAAATAAAAATTAATTAAATATTTATATATAAATTTTATAAAATAATAAAAGGGCCCCCGAATATATATTTTTTAAGATTTCAGTATCGCATCATTTCTTGTGAAAATTTGAAATAATATTTTAACTATTTTAAATTTTTATTTTGTTCAAATGTGTATCACTCACTTATATACTATATATTATATATAATATATATATATAATATATATATATATTGTAATATATATTATATAGTATAATATATATATAGTATTAAAATATATAGTATATATATATATATATATATATATTATATTATACATTAGTTCCTAAAAGGCCCAAGTGTCTCACGATGCTATATTCCACTTATCCCTGTACATGATACGGGTAAAGACCGTAAGATAATACTTCTACAAACACAAAGTTGGAAGCTTGTATATTATGGTGACGTATATATTTAATTTAGTAGATCTATATCTTTTTTATGAACAAATATATACTTCTCACTAAATCTATAATTTTGATGGGAAAATAATCTACTAAATATAATAATTAGGTGGTTCACTCATATCAATAGTGATTCATCTTCTGTAGTGCATATATGACTGTTTTTGACGCGTTACAAACATCGTCGGGTTTATAAATTATAGAATCTTCTCTATTTTAATCGTAAGAGTGGTTTAAATGAAAGACCTATATCATAAATTTAGAGATTACTACTTACTAAAACCAACCATATATATTTATGATGAACAGCTCCAAGTAAATAAACCCACCATTAACTGTTGTAAACAAAGAAGTGAGGTTTTCGAGTGGTGATAGATCCTATTAAATAGTTTGTCCCATTTTCGTATTTTTAAATATACCTGAGTTAATATTTAATAATTATTTTACGTATCTCTTTATCCTCCATGACCGAAATTTGGGAAAAGGGAATAAGGTAGGTTTAATAGTTTATTAGTAACCCTTATTGTTATATATATATCCTATATTTTATATTAACCCAATATAATTATAATTATAGTTTTAATACCCAAGAAAATACTTGTGTTTTACCTAAAAATCTAGTAGATAATATAAAATTGTAGGTTTAAGTATATTTAAGTGGATTATAAAATATTTACCCAAGTGGATTTATCTTCCACTATTATTGGTGATACAAATAATACCGGCAATAGTGATTATCCTTGTAAAACTAACCATATAGTTCATTGCCCTTAGTAGATCTAGTAGAGTCCTATGACGAGAACATACCACTTTCTTGTAAGAGACAGTTTAATTTGCGTATCGCGTGCTTCTAGAGATCACTCCTACAAGCGATTATAAGTAACAATAAAATTGTGTGATGTAAGGAACTCGCTATGCAAGTAACTTTACAAAGGTGGATGAGCGAAGATGTAGGTGGTTGAAGATCAAGTGTTGTGGGCGCCTCTTTTCCTTCTCAAAGGAAAGATAGGGCCAAACAAGCGAGGCTGTGGATATCCGGTGCGGACATGGCGTGCCAAGAGGAAGAGATAGGGACGCCACGCAAATTCGACCGACGGTCGAGATGGACTCTAGGGATGGAAAGATGGAGAGAGGCCTCATAGAAGGCCGTGAAGAGGATGGCCCTACGAACAAGTTGTTGGGAAGAGTGATAGAACGAAAAAAGGACCGAAGCGTCGAATTTCAGGATAGGGAAATTAGTGCGTGTATTCTTTATTAGTTAGTCTGTGCTTAATGTCATAAATAGTGCTATACGCTGCATATGATGCCGATCAATTACTTATCCAATTATTCAATGAAAGAGTGAAATAGTTGATGTCACTTGTCATACTCCTATTGACAACAAGTAAGAAGGAGGCGAGAAGATCGTGAGGCGAGGAAAGAAATATCTGGCAATAATTAATCCCCCCATTACTACTGATGTAGGTCGTAGGAAAAATTTAGAAAGATATCGGGCCTAGACTATAAGAGGTCATAATTGTGACCCTGGAATCAAGTATGAAAGCGATGGGGGTCGAAAACCCTACTTCTAATTAAGATTTTAATACATTAAAAAATTGAAAAAATAAAATCAAAACCCTTCAAAAAATAAAATATATGGTAACTTAAACTTTAATTTAATTATGTATTTTCTACTAAAATAGTTATATTTAACTTTTCTCGTCATAGTTCGTCAGTGGCTTTAAAATAGTGATTAGTTGAGATTTAAAGTATAAAATAAATTAGTTAAATAAATAATAAATAATAGACACGTGAAGAAAAAATGATTTTTCTTATTAACCAATCATTATAATATAGAGAAAGAAATGTCTTAGATTATTATCTATCGAAAGCGAAATAAATTTATTATACTAATAACTAATTCATCCACTCTTACCTCATTAAAGGCCGATATAATTGCTTACGTAACCTAAACAAGTAGGACTCAAAGCTTAAGTAGTCTAAGCAATACAACAAACCCTATAGAAAATAAAAACGGGAAAAGCTGACTCTTAGGACGCAAACAAAGAAGTCCACAAAATAAGACGGAAGTTAACAAAACTCTCTACTTATCCTCACCCATACTGCTTCTTCCACATCTCTTATGGAATAGTAGGAGTCCGGCCTGCTCATCTGCCTCTCTCCCCAAGAAACGGAATGCTGAAAGGTTTGAAAAGAGAATCAGAGTGGAAAAACGATGACAGTTCAGCCAATAACTTACTTCTTGCATCTCAAAAGAGAAGAAAAGAGGTAAACAAGCGGCGTCCCACTAACCCCGAGGAAATAATTCATCCTATCCACTGAAAACAGCTTTACCATTATTAATGACCGCGTTGTAACCAGTCATTAATCGTGTAGAGAAATACAAAATGTGTCAAAGAAGTCTATTAATGTTTGAGACAAAACGGCGTGATTCGAACTAATTTTCCTTTAATATCTCTCATTTATAATAAATTAAGATTCACATTACTTTCTGTAAAATAAAATCGAGATTCCCTTAGTTCTCTGTAATAATAAATTGATATCCCATTACTTCTCTGTAATATAAATCGAAACGTTACGTAGTTCCCTGAGTATCGTTTGTTGGCTTCCATCATATTTTAGCCACAAATAATTGGAGTCTCCAAAATCACTAATTTCCGTCTTAAATAATGATTAACGCTTATCGTCAGCTATGTATTACTCAAAATATCATTATCGAAGAAGTTTACACTTCCAGCCTGAGAAAATCGATATTCCGCTAGTAGTATACTTTCAATATTACAAGTGCATTTGGATATTACCGGTATAATATATATAATGATATTGTCACTACAGTGATATATCTCCATCGTAAATCAGTCAAGGGCGGTATATTGTGGGAAACAAAAGCCTTTTCGATATTATTATATAGAAAACTTGTTATCAATATTATATAATATATAATATATTGCTATAATATCTACAAAAGCGCCTTGCTACGGAGGTATGAATAACACAACCCTCATTAACACTCGACTATGGATGCTAATGTGGATATCTTGGAGAGCAGATTGCCTCAAAGTATGCGAATGGTCGTAGGTTAGTATTCATTAGCCGAAGAAATAAATGACCTTGTAATTAAATGTAAATGGTTCAATAAAATGTTTCAGATTGATTTCATTTTAAGGAATAATGTATATATTGTTAAAAAAACCCCGAAACCAATTATAAGTCAACCAAGCCAAACGAAGAAAACAGACTTGGGGTGTCTGTCAAAATTACTGTATACGTATAAATACATGAACAGACACAAGAGAGAAAACAGGTCACTCGCTCTACCCTCTTCTCGGTCAGCGCTAAGCAACTAAATGAAAGTGTCACAAAGATCACGATGTTAATACTGAGTTATTAAACATGGCGGGAGTTCCAATTGCATATAAGGATCATACATTGACCCACACACAGTAAATGGACTCTTAATAACACAATCCATCATAAATAATTAGTGATTACTGAGACCGCTGGCGCGACCATCAACTTTCAGCTGTTCATAAAAGAGCCAACGGATCTTGGTCACAGTAGGGTCTGAGAGAGCTTAATAGGAGGGCATACGTCTGTAATTACAAAAATAGTTAGGGTATTCATCTAAAGTCTTTACTCTATCGTCTTATTCGAGAGGCCAATGATGTCTATAGTAATAAAAAAAGCAATCATGCTTAAATTATACTCCGCACTAGTCCGCATATGCCATAATTTATTGCTTTGCTATCATTCTCGCTATTCTCCCCTTGCAATTGAATCCTAACGAAAACTCGTAGAGGGAGATAAAAACTATATGTGAATAGATCCATATAATCTGTATCCAAAAGGATTACTTCAATATATAATAAGATTAGTTATACTACAACTCATAGCAAATAAAGTGGGTACTGTCCTTAAGTGCGTTGCGGTATAAAAAACTGCTAACAGGCTGCGACAATATGAAGCCTTCTCCACAATCAAAATATAGTATGAGCCGTTGGACGAAAAATGTTCACATAACATCTACCACAGAATATGAAGACCTGGAGAGATTGATCCACAATTGAGCATCGAGTACCAAATTGGGATAAAAGTGACCCTATTACAAACCGCTCCGATGGTAATTGAAATAAGACTGTATACTTATATGGAATTGATAAGTATTTAAAGATGTTATAGTTCGTTCCCTAAAGAAAAAGATTGAAAACAAACTCTAACCCTTAAAAGCAGTTCAGAATTTCCATAAAAGATTAAAAATAATAGTGGCAAAAATACTACTACTACTAATGACTGTGCAATCCCTATTTATAATAATTAACTACTACTACTACTGCACTACTAATAATTATATTGAAAATAATCCTGTTAATATTAAAAAAAAATAGCGAATATTAATAATAATTTTAAATATATACAGAAAAATATGAGGCCAATAATGATAATAATTAATTATATTAAATATCAGTGGAATAGAAAACATAATAATCATCTGATTATATATGAAAATGATTATAATCAATAATTTAATAATAACAATGAAAATAATTATTATTGTCACTGTATATGAAATTTAAATCTTATTCTTTCTTAATCTGACTGCTAATATACAATATATGATAAAGGAATCTCAGCAAGAATTGAGTCCGAAATAATTCCTATATAGTATACACTTACTAACCCAAAGCCACATACCCTCAATTTTACGGGCCAAAAGATAAATTATAAATTCCTATTCATTTAAACGGAATAACAATATAAAGAAAATGTATATTTACAAATTGAATGAAGGACAAATTAAATAAAAGACTCTCAATACATATATGAGTCAATGATATGCTTCATAGTCCACTCCCACTCGATGACTGAGAGATATGAATATGCATAAGAAGTTCTTCTCTAGTGTATACCAGAAACTTACCACAGTATTAATATAGATAAAGTGGTAATGAAGTTATAGTTAGTCCAGTCGCTAGAGCGAAGACACACAATCAAAAAGAAATAGTATCATAACTAAACAGTATATCTTTCATGTATATTTAAATGCCTTTTTAACAGATCTTGGTTTTTAAAACCTAAATTACAATGTTCCTGTAAAATGACTCGTAAATCTAAAATAATTTCCAACGAAGTTCTGATTACTTTTTAAATATTAAATAAACAGTGTGAACATTGTAGGTTATGTTTAATAAAACTTGTTAAAAGGATAATTTGTTTTTTACAAAAGTAATTACTAGTATGATAATTATATTTGTATTTACTGTGTTTCCAGTTGCTTTTGTGTGTGCATAGATGAGAAAAGAAAATATACGTCTCGTTAGTATTAAAATTTCACAATATATTATCTTGTCCAAATATGGTGGCGGGGGGTTAGTAGACAGGATTGAGGCGAAAGATGCGAGGCATATGGAATGGAATCGCTTTATTTAAGGCTTGGAATGAGGTCAACCACCATAGTCAGTACCCACCCTCGATTTAAATGGAGCTCAAATGTGTGCTTGACGAGCGTACTGTTACATTCCATGAAGTCCCGATTTTAAAACCACCTCTATGTACAAGACTAGCCATGTGGAGGCAAATACTCTTTCATGTACTTAAGGAGGTATAGTACAAAGTGATTGTGTCTCGTAAGAAGCATATGCCATGTGACCCAATTTGACCTGGCTCGCTCAGTCCATAAGTCTATAATTGACACACTTAAATAATAAGCATCGATCTGATTTATAGGAATATAGACTAGTGGTTCTAGTAATGACTAAACATCTTATCTATATGCAATTGTCATATTAATGACCATCAATAAGCGTCCAAAGTTTAGAGATACCTTGACTTGACAAGCTAACAACTCAAAAAATTGAAAGTCATATTCAGGTATTACTAAAGATATATGAAATCGTATCGGGAATTGGCGATTAACGTTATATTATTCGGGGATCAACTCATTTTATATATATAGCTAATAGTAATTTATATATATACGTTCTAGCTATCTATATAACTATTACAATAGATAGACATATTATATAGTATGTAATGTTTCCAATTTTTGGTCTTATGATGTAGGCAATATATTAGTCTAACCATGGGATAATGTAGTCCTCTCATACCTTGTATGAGTCAGTACATTAGAATGGTATTATTACATCTCTCATTATATATATAGAGTAGAAATTGTAATTTTAATTATAACCCAATTAGATTTGCTTATTCTGAATTACTTTCTTCTCTTCAGAATCGATGCCTTCTTACTCACACTCTCACTCCTGAACATCTTCCATTCGCAAATTCATTCCCATCGCTGTATAGAACTAATTCTCGCTACATAAATGAACCCCATGGGCATGAAGTTCTTAATACAATTTTATACATAGATGACCTCTTTGACTTATTGGCATTTTAATAATTTACTCGTAGAGGAGTTTATTTGTTCATATCATCGCGGATATAAATCTATCATCACCGAGAAAAAAATCGCAAAAGATCAAGCAATAACAATATCAAATCGATAGAAGTAAGAAAAACTGATCCACAACTGGTGATTGAAATCTTTGAAAAAATATAAATAATCTAAGTAGATATTAATATTATTGTGAAGATACTGAGTCAATTTCGTCCTAAGCGAATTTATATATTCGCACCCCTCTTTATTGATGGTAATTCTGACTCAGGATTTTACTATACTAAACTGCCAACGAAGAGCCGGCCGCTTATATTGCGCTATGAGATAAAGAGGTATTAGAATAAGAAACATGAATTGCATAATCACATTTACCCTTACAATTATACGGTGAACGCAATTTTAAAAAATATGGAATACGCATTACAAAACAAAGGCAATACATCCCTTTCTGCGTCCTATATGGAGTCTTCACTCAAAACTGCGTAATAATATGTGTCTCAAACAAAAAGCAGAACTGAACAATTTTACCCTCGATAAGTCACAAAGAGTTTTAGTACACAGACTGCGTCTAACAGCTATAAAGTGCCGCGTCGGTGCGGTCTGTCTACACCCAGATGGGAGTTGAATATCTGTAGTTCTCCAATAGAGACGAAATATAATTTCAGCAAGTGTTTCAGAATAATCTCCGATTAGAGAAGTATGCAACAAAAGAGCTTGTGATTCGAGGGCTCCCAGGACTTCTTAGTAGAGAACCCACACTGCGGCCGATTCACTCCCTAGCGGAGGGAGCGCCTGTCCCCATGACCACTGCGAAGCCACAACGTGCTTGACCAGAGTGTGTAGCGCGGTGTAAATTTCTACTCTTAATTTATCTTTATTGTCGTATACGTTGTCTATAGGTACATTTTTTTTATCTCCAGTTCTCATGGTCACCCTGCATGTACTCACTAAGGAATATCAGTCCTCTCAATGTTATTACCAGTCACTTCAAATCCCGTCGGGGCATTCTTGAATTCTTCACCTATCTTAGGCAGCCCACCTCCCTCCTCTATATAAATGGGCTAATAAGAATGTCCTTTCCCCTCTATCTTTCAATCTTTACAACCCTGTGAACTATATCTAAGTTCCATCTTATGTGACCATATCTCTGTAAAATATTCTTCCTAGCCGATAATTAAAATGATATTTATATATTTCATAGGTCGCAATATTTATAATGAGTTATACAAGTCTATATGGGAATTTAACACGACGGATAAGAACACTTAGTAGAAGTTTTTATTTATATAGATTAGCATCTTATTAAATTCTCTTCCTCAATTGTATTAGTAGTAATGTTATTTAGATATAAGTGTTTTAAAGTTTAAATTAACTTGCGCATTTATATAATAGTTTTAATATATCCCACAATTATTAATGAACTCTCAATTGAGCCAAGTAATTAATAAATAATTAGATATTTGCTATTTTTATAGGTATTTGCCTTTTGATATGAGACATATTAAGTAATAATTTTGAATAAATTGGTATTTATATAAGATCTCTAACAACATGTAGAAATTAAATATAATTGGGATTTTATCTATATGATCTATCTCCCAAAGCCCAAGAGTTACATCATTTACAATTGATATAGCAATTAAATAGTTCTTTTCTGAAAGGGTTTGATTCCAGTTATAGTAAGATTTTTACCGCCAATTAGCAGTTAATTAATTATCGTTTCCCTTATTTATAATATTACTTCTGAATAATATTATAATCAGCGCTCTCTTTCTAAATATTCTGTTTTGATTAAAGAGGTAAAATCCTAATTATTCAACCGCCGCGCTCTAGTTGGAATTATAACTGCAGAATAAGCCTTCCGAAAAATATTAAGAAATGCACAGGCTGCACAAGAGAAGAAAATGAAGGACTTGCCTTATCCCGGCATCCTCTTAATCTATATTAAATAATAATTTAATTTCATACTCCCATTTAAAATGAATTAATCTGCAGTCTGCTGTTAATTTTAATCTCAGTATACTGTTCAGCAAGATCGATAACTTATACATATTGCTCTTTTATATAGTTATTAATCAATATACCGTTTCGGCCATTACACGAGAGGAATATTAATGACGATTAATATCAATAAACGTACTCAGTTAGTCTTTGCATTTAACGTAAAAGGTTCTTTTATTTAAGAATGAGTTATGATTTATCTCTCTCACAAAATAAAAATATTTGATATAAATGAATACCACTGCTAATGAACTCATAAAAATAATAAACAAAATTATAAAAGAGTGACATAAATAGACGATATAAAACTTAATTACATAATATTTCGGAAATTAGAATAATAGTCTTAAAATTTATATAACTTTAGTATACAATAAAGTCTCTATCAATATACCATCGGAACAAAAATAAAGATAAAATTAAAATTACTTCTATTTATTTAACTTTTTATTTTAGTATATTTAAATAAATTATTATTAGTATATAGATTTATCATAGTAATGATGAATCAATATAAGAACGTAAAGAATGTGATGAACTACTGACCGCATAATGCAATGAATAGACATTATCAAGAAATCACCTTCCTCTTCATTTATTATTACGATACACTGTGATTGTCCTCATTTCAGCAATTAACTAATGATAAACCTAATTAAGAGTACGAAGTTCCACACTCCACGTGGATTAAAATTGTTCGAAATTTTACAATCGACGTACAAAAATTATACTGAAGAACATATATATATCCTAATAATCTATACCAACCTAAAGAGAGGCATCCGTTATCATATTCACAATAGTGTCTTAAAGGTTTATGCAAAATACGCACACCCGTATGCCTGCTGTTCTTTGCGCCCGCATGTCAAGTTTTCCAAGTAGTAGTAGTTAGTAGTTGAAGTGAATTGGTTAAAGGTAGAGATCACTCATGTAGTTATTTAATAAAATCCGAAGAGATTTATGGTAAATATATCAAAATATGTAATAATCACAGACATCCTTTTATAAATTCTCTCATCCGATATGCGAATACCATACAAGTAAGTAAGGCTTTGAGAGAGAGCCATAATAAGTGGCTCAGGAATAGCGAACAATATTGAGTACACTCACAGATTATATTGGAAGAAATGAATTACTAAACACATACAATGACTTGCCAACAATTCAAATGGCGGACCAGACGTATTGATTGGAAGAATAGTTAGGAGGAATATAATCAGGTAAAACTCGCCATAATTATCTTGTACCTCGAAATATATTCTAATTCTACCGATTAACTACTTAATATTTAATTAAATCAGCGAACTGTAATGAAGCCCATAAAATTTGACTTTGATTAAAACGCTAATTCAGGAAAGAAGTTAATATACGCCTGAATAATTAGTAAAGACCAGTTAGAATATGAATACATATGAACTAAAATACTTATAAATTAAAAGAATAAATAAAAGTTCTCATTAGTCATAATAAAAGAAACATCCCTTTTTTGGTAATTCAAAAAAGAAGAATAGAAAATCTCTTCTTAATTGACGTTGATACCTCATTATAAGTAAATTATTGAACCTAGAGCTCATTCTCCCAGTATAAATTTAAATCGAAATCAAATCATAGACGATACTTATACGGATGACTCCTAACGTTTAATAACATAAGCTGACCCACCTAGTAGGATTCTCGCCGCTTTAGTCTTATAACTCGCGCATTTAAAAAGCGACTTAATTTAGTGGTTTATACCTTACAACATATGTCATAATAATTGAGAGTGAAAGACACATTCTGTGTAAAAGAAAAAATGGGTCCTTTCAATATGTTCAAAAAGACTACGGTAAAGGTAATCTTATGGAAGGCGCTTAGTGAGATTGACACTTTATTTACGGAAAGTACTATATCGCTTAAATGTTGTACACTCAGAACCAACATGTGGAATACACAACGATATTGAACACTGTGACTAAATAGTTAACTTGATACTTGTATTTGTATTAGTAGAAGTACTTATATATGTAGGTACTTGAAGTTAATCATTACTCATCCTCGTGGCAATAGAGTTACAGACTCATGAGCATGAGGTAATAATTTTCCTCATTCGAATTGAAATAGTAAAAAAGTAATATATTTGATTAAAACATTAAATTAATCAGCTATTAAATTAATCCGAATGATTGAATTTAGGATAGTTAACCCATGAGCATAACCTCATATATATCAACTGACAAGGAAGGATAAATATAATATATACAATCACTAATTTTATTAATATGAAAGTGTGTGTAAAATAACTGTATAGGTAAAATAATGTACGATAATCCATTAACCTTACCGTGCTAGTTACGCTTTAACATTCCTTAGGTTTGTCACTGATCAATGATTGTGCATGGATCTTTGGAAGACCAAAATAAATCTAATCTTGACCACCCAATAGTTTTATTAAGATGCAATATAATTTTTCTGTCTGATATCCAATCCCCATTACCAAAATATTTCAAAGAGTCCTTGGGTTACTCTACTTTTGTTTTAATATATTTAACATATCAAGTTAGCTGCTAGTCAAAATATAATTTAAGATTATTTTTGAATCAATGTATATGAATACTTTCTCATGCTAGTTACGTGACCTGACGGTCAATAATGAATATATAGACACCTCATCTAACCCAAGATTACGACCGATAAATTACTTAAATGATAATTATATTTGAAAATAATTAACTATTGAGTGACAGAAGGACTTTTAATAGATATTAGCCATAAATCAATGCGGCTCTCCCAGAAGAACTAACTTTATAGAACAGATAAGTGTGTTCTGTTCCTGTACGAAATTTAAAAGGAATAATGCGAACAATGATTTATTATAATATAATTTTACTGGATCTGGTTATGATAAAGCATTAAATAGTCCAACAGGTTACAATCGTTAAGGAATAAGCTCTCTCTACAAAGATAATCCTTTATACGAACCTATAATTTATATAAATGTACTGAATGGTAAAGATATTCATCTTATATAAACAACAACGTTATGATACTCTATTATAAAAAGGATGATTAATATTATAAGGTAGATGGTCATTAGTAACAGAATCTAGAAATGTACATTAAAGATTTTTCTATAAATCTCTGTTTCCTGGATTAACCCTCAAAACCGCAAGAATAAAATCAGCGGTTAAATTAAAAAAAGATATTAAAAGTAGAGAAAAGAATGAGCCCTATTTTTATGTCTGTTATCATTGTTAATATATTCTCAATTGAGGTAAAATAAAAGAGAATTTAAATAATAAAGGTAAGTTTTGATTTATTAATCACAAAGTTGTTAATAAATAAATGAGTAATATTTAATAATAAAAAATTAATAAATAACATATTGTAATTAAAGTTTCTTTCTTACCTTCCACCATTAAGTTTAGTTATACTACACCTATGTTCTAAAATCCACTTTCCTGCCACCTTATTAGTTCCTAATGTATCCCAATTTAGAATTAGTAAATGAGGGTTAGGAAAGTAAATGGGCATCTATTAATTGATAAGATCTTAGGAATACTTATAGTTGGTCCTCACCCCTATTTCTCGAAGCAAGATAAAGATCCTTTTAATTGCACTGATCGAAGGTATTTTTCCTAACCAGGTTCTAGTATAATAGGTAAGTGAAAATACGTTAGTAGAAATCCTATATGTAATGTAATAACTTATAATTTAAGCTATGTTTTCTTAGAGTATTGTATGCATAACTTAATGTAAGAGACTATTTTAGCAAGTTACTTAATCTGACATATAACACTTATATTTAAAAATTTGTGCGTGCCTTCTTATTTATTAATTTACAATATAATTAATGTACTAATCAATATATAAGAATACTAATAATACCGCTATAACCAAACAATTCAATAATAGCTGAAAGAAGCGGAGGCTGTGGATTGGTGACCTGAGGTATCACAGATAGCGACGTTACCACACAAATCACCCTTCGAGAGTCTGGTAGAGAGCCTCATAGCGTGAGGATGCCTTACGATAACGTTTTGATTTTATGAATGATTTATATGATATATTTATATACAAAAGGCCAGTGTCTATAGAGATACAATTATTCAAGGTTAAGTGGTGACCATGGTTAAGATTTGCGCTGATAGTCTGTTGAGTATACTGTTTAGTCGTGAAGTTATAAGTTACAATGTAAATTCAGATTAATAAAATAAGATAAGCGTGACCGTGTGGTCGCACTGATAATATAATATAGAACCTGAGTGGCGAGCCCAAGGTTAAACTTTATCCCATTATCTTATCTATAAATTCAATATGCATAAATGCATAATTTGTCTCACCTTCTCATCTCTACAAGATATAACCACACATAATAAGACAGATTGCTACCGAGGAAATTACTCTTAATTAATCCCCTACATCAATTCTATGATTTGATACGAATATGATTTCAAGGTGATTTATACCTATATAGATATATATTATATATAAAATATATATAAAATTATAATATATTATATATAGATATAATATATAGTAATATATATATATATATATATATAATATATATTAAATTGTATATATATATATATATATATATATATAATATATATATATATTAATATATATATATATATATAATATATATAATATATATATATATAATATTATAATATATATATATATTAATTAATAATAATACATGATAAAACAAAACAATAAATATTCCATTAAAAATATTTTAATAATAATCTCAATGATAAAAGACTAAACGTCGGAGATAACAAAGAGTAATCTGTGATAATTCTGACCTTAATATAAATCTTACCAGTTCTAATAAGTTTTGACGTTTAACTCGATAATCGATCGAATTCTTTAGATCTGACCGAATAGTCTTCGATAATAAAATGTCTCTAGCGCAAAAGACGACGTGTGAACACACACCATCGCTTTCTCTTGCAAAATTCTGTTAATAGTAATATATGAATTATGACATTTGGATTAGAGTGTAAAAATATACCAGATAACGTCTTACTATAGCGACCCATATAGCACAGTTTAAGTAAATTTCAACATTTTATTAAGTTTAGAAAAAAATATGTCCACAGTCTCATATTACAGGTATATCTCTTCGCTGCATAGGTATAGTACGAAGTGAAGTAATTATCTATACGATTATGAACAGTACTATCATTAGAATATCTGTTTGAGTCTATATATAGCTCTCATATTTCATAAATAGAAAAACTCTCAGAGTGTAGATTTTGATTTAAATATATATATATATTATTACGATTGACATAATGGAATATGTGAAGCTTCAATCTATGAAATTCTGTAGATGGTATTACACTATATGAAAAGTGAGATAGTGTCAAATATCGCATGAGGTTTAGCTTAATGATAGTTAGTGAATATATAAAAATAATAAGATATAAATCTTTTTGAATACTGCGCTCTGAAATATTGGAATATTCTTCGCCATACTCCATCGTTTCATGAAACATTATTATGCACCACTTCTTCAAAGCTTTCGATATTGGCACAAAAGAATAATACCGGTGAGGGTATTTGATTTTGATCCTTATGCAATTTTTTCAAATTTTATTAATGATTCATTAGGTAACTGTAGTGTAAATTATCGACCAGAATCTATCCCCAAATTCCAACAATTAAACCCCATATTTTATTTGGTCCTGAATCCCATACTCCTAGGATTGATTCTCGAATCAGTCTCATTTAATTAGTAGTTCTCAATCCTACATCTCCAAAGGGAGCGAAAAATATACAGATGCGCATAATAACTAAATATGTGTGGGATGACGTGCGTTATAAAGCTATGCTCAAGTTCAGTATAAACAGCCGCGGTAAAGCGTGTACTGCACACTAATACAACCTAATTCATCACCATTATCCGAGATACCATTCAAGAAAGTGTTTTGTACAGAACAGTGTTGAGTTTTCATATTATTCTCTCCTCTACTCTCCTCCATCTTTTCTGTCTTCGATCTCTACATACTTACATCTACTCATCTTCTCACTCTCACATCTCTTCTCTCTCTTCTCCTCTCTCTCTCCCCTCCATCAATACTACTACTACATCTCTCTCTCCCTCGGTTTTCTCTGCTCCTCTTTTCTCACGATCACCAATATAGAGTAACGCAATATGAGTGACTATGTCTCAATCACAAAAAAAACAATCATTCTACTTTTAATTCGTTATCGATATAATTGGAATTATGAGGATATAGTTATCTCACTACTTAAATATTTCTACTATTGTTTTATTTTTCTCAAATTTTTATTATGTAAGAATTTTTAATTAACTCAAATATTTAATTTATTAATTATTTTATCAATTATATATAATTATTTACATTATTTTTAAAGATTGGCTCATAAAAAATATTGTTTATTATTTCAATTACTTTTAGTAATAAAAATATGCATTTAAATATATTAATATATTAATTGCATATAACTATAATATTAAATATCTGTAAAGATAATAATAATATTTTACATATTTTTCTATAAAATTTTAATAATTATCAATTACTATAACGTACAATTATCTACAAGCTAAACACAATAGTTATGCTTATTAAGTGATATCCTAATTGCCTAATAATACTTATATATAAGACAATCTTTTATGTATATAACAAAAAACTTTAAAATCTAACTCACTTAAACTCAAAAATATGATAATTATATATATATTAAATATATAATATATTAATAATAATAAATTTAATATTAATCATATATATATAGTATATTAGATAAATAATAATATATAGTTATATTAATAATATATTTAATTCATTAATATATTAATATATATTAAATATATATTATATATATATTATATATTAATATATTAATATATATATATAGTATTATATATTATTATTATTAAATATATATATATATAATATATATATATATAATATAGTAATTAATATAGAATATATATATATTAATTAATTTATTTACACGTTTTTTATATATATTATTCTATTATATCTCAAAATATTTTTCAAACAATGACGAAATGTTTCTCCACCATTGATCCAACACGTGAATCTTATATTATTTTATATGAATAATAAGAAAAATCTGAGTTGACATTTAAAATTTGGACACGTTATCGTATTATACATCAATATTCTCGAATTTATTACTCACAATAACTAATAATGTTATTGTAACGAATTTTAATGAATAAATCATTTCAGGGGACTCTATATATTATTCTTACTAATTATTCAGGCGTAAAAAATATAATAAAATAATACAATATCTACAGACTATAACACCTTGTGTTAATTAATAAAAACTCCATATTAATAAAATCAATTACTATTACTATATATCAAATAGCATACTATCACAAAAAAATATATTGATAAAATAGATATTTGAAAATAAATTTATGTGATTAATTTAAAGGTACAATTAAAAGCATGTACTACTATATATTACGCTCTTATCAATGTATCTCACGTATTTGACGAAAATAAACAAAATTGCTAACATTTTCCTTTAAATTTTTTTTTATTAATTACTTACTCTCTTTCTCTATCTCTCTCTTCTCTATCTCTCTCTCTCTCATCTCACTCTCTCTCTCTCTCTCTCTCTACTATATCTCTCTCTCTCACTTCTACTCCGCTTACTCTCCTCTACTCTTATCATTCCTTCTACCCTCTTTGATAGTTTGGTCCCGTGATGACGGATATATATATTATCCCTTTGTAAAAATATAAAATATTTAATATAATTATAATTATTAAAAATTATAACCTAGTTACCTTTAATATATTTCATAATTCTTTATTAAACATTAATTATTAATGAATTAATAAGGGTGTAGGTCTTGAGAACGGAATCATTATCGTGATGGAGAAAAACTTTCCACCAGTGCTAAGGAATAAAGAAACCCACTGGCAAAAGGGTCGTTAGACAAACGGTAAGGTTAAGACCACCTCGATAGTATATATACACTCCAAATAATATAACTACATATAAATCCGATAATGAGCCACTAATGAATAGCGATAATAAGTAATATAATGAGGTATAGATGGAGGATAGTTACATAAATCTAATAATAACAATCAAATCAATTATTAATATATAAACATTCAAACTATTAAATTTTGAGATATATATTATACAAATAATAAATACATATTACATGTAACATCATTCAATTAACTAATTCATATATAGATACTTAATAACATCTTAACATATAATCTATAATGCAAGTTTAATTTACGAAATTAACACTATATTAAACAAATTCCTTATTTAAAGGTTTAAAATTTAATACTTACCTGAATCGCTTATATCTATTAATATGGACTAAATACCAATAAACCTTGAATATTATTAAGGTAGGGGGCTAGAACCCCATTTTTGAAGTTAATCAATTGTCATTCATTACTTGGACTTAAAATTGATATTACTATACTAATTACTAGAAATATGCAAAATATATCAGATTATATAGTATAATAATCAAAGTGCAATCAATAAATAGCTATATTACTAAAAAATAATATTGAATGATATAATTAATATGAGATGAAATGCAATAAGTGAATTAATGAATAATATAATAACTAATAATAATAATATAAATGAAAATAAAATAATATATAATAAATAATAAAATATAATATATAATAAAGATAATAATAATAAATAATATAATAAAAAATAATAATAATATAATAATAATAAAATATAATAAGTAATAATTATAAATTATAATAATAATTAATATATAAATAAATGAATAATAATAAATAATAATAATAAAGTACATATATAATAAATTACATTAAAAACTTAGTTAATATTAAGAAACATGTTTCTGCCTGTAATATGTGAGTGTTGCTTTCATGCCTGCTTTTGAACGTTTCTGATTATAAATGACTGCTTACGCTTTTCCTCTCATGTTTCTGCCTGTCACTTCCTGCTAAAGCCTATCCTCGCACATTTCTGCCTGTCAATGCCTGCTCAGGCATGTCCCTTACTTTCGCGTTACTATGTTTTCTGTAACCTGCCAATGCATCTGATCAAAAAGCCTTTCCTCTCATCTAATTATTGTCTTTAATTCCTACTGCTTTACATTGTCGTGTTCCATCTAAGCACCTTTCTGTATCTACTAGTCTAATTGCCTGATCAAGGCCTATGTCCCTCACCTTTATTGCAACTTTATAAAATGCCTGCTCACGCAATGCTCCTTGCACCTATTTCAATATAACCTGTCTAAATGGACGACCTTTGCACCTTTCTACCTGTCAATGCCTGATCAAACCTGTCCTAGCGCATTTCTGCTGTCAATGCCTACTCACGCATGTTCTCGAACGATTCTGTCTGCCAATGCCTGATCTGCCCAGTACTGCTGCAAATTACTTGCACGTTATTGCCTGTAAATACTCGCACAAGTCTGTTTTCGCACGTAACCCTTTCTGCCTGGTAATGCCTGCCCATGTGTGTTCCTCGTTCGATTATGACTGTCAACATTATTATATAATAATTTTTTTTGTATATAATATGTGTATTCATAATTTATTTTATGAAAATACTGATACATAATTATCAGTATGCTACCGTAAGTGTCGACCGGACTTAAAACCGATTTGACAATTTATTCTCTTTTTAAATATCCCTTCCCTTTTATTCCCATGCAAACACTTTTAAAGAGATTTAAAATATCACGTTGAATTTTGTTCTGAAAATAATTTGGGGAAGAAGCAATTCTTAATTCTAATTTAACGCTCCATCTGATCAAGAGTTCAACTTTGTTGGAAGTTTCATTCTCATTTGGCAAGCGTTAACCTTTCTTTCAAAACTCTTTCACTAGAATACTCTCCGTTTCACTCTCCTCTTCCCATTTTCTCTCTTTCTCTCACACAATTTTTTCCTTCTCTCTCTCTCTCTCTCTCTCTCTCTCTCTCTTTTTCTCCTTCTAATTCCCTCATCCTCTCTCTCTCTCTCTCTCTCTCTGCTCTCTAATCTATAAGCTTCTCTCTACTCCCTCTCTATCCTAATTCAATCTCTTGCATCATGAGAATAATCTCCGTGTATCATCATCTTACCCCTCCCTGATATCCTCATTCATCACACAATTTTATTTCATCTCTCTAATTTCTCAACATTCTCTCCTACTCCCTCCTACGCTCGTTTATTATTATGCAGCTTCATTCTCCTGTGACTTATGTTTAATATATCTACCTATTAAATAGTTAGTACATTAAGGTCAATTCTTCTCTCTTCTATCCTTTTCTATCTTTCTCCCTCTCCTTCTCTTTCTTTCTCCATTAGGACTATTTAATTATATTCGCTGGATAATAGGTATTATATATATATAATATGTAAATATATATATATATATGTGACAAATTTTTCAATTTTTAAGTTTTATCACTATATTGTACTTAGTGATGAGGAAATGAGTAATAAATTCGGCTCGAAGCTCGTTGTATTTGAATATTATCTCGTAAACCCTTCACTAAACTCGAGAAAACATTAACGTAATATATTTTCAACCCTTTCTCACTCACCAGGTGAACTCCAAACAGATAACTATATGGTACTTGCTATTTAATTTCGATTTAAACGGTGCATGATAATTGATTTGTCTAGGTACTCGGATAATATGACATACCCTAGTTGAACCTAATTTATGCGTAGAGGACGTGCTCCCTATGTCTATCGTCGTGTGTATGTTTATGTCTTTTGTATGTTTATTTATGTACTTATCGATGCGATATCTTTCGATTGAAATATGAAGAGTTGCAGTTAGAAGTGTATATAACTAGAGCACAGTTCTGCTTATTTAAATTTATTAGAATATGGTGCACATTGTGTTTAAATACTGTAATATTAATCATTTCACTCATTAATGATAATTTAAATCATACCTAGTAGAGTCCTAATAATATTTTAAATCAGCTTTACTATTAATAGAAAATTAAAGTAGTAATGATTGCACATTTTTCAACGATTAAAATATAAATACGGAGGATGAATATCGCATGGAATGGTCAACGTGTGTGTACTCAAGGGTGACACACGTAGCAGCGCTAGCGTAAATAAATACTATAATATAACACTTATGTTTATCCACGCAATTCCAGATGTATTATTGCAAGCAAGATTATAAAGAATATGAAAAAAACGCATAAAGAGTATCTAAGCGAATTTGAATATCGTTTAGCTCACATGTGTATATTATAATAATTATATAACACTAACTGTTGTATCAGATAAAATAAGTGTAAAAATTAGTACTATTCATTTAAATATGAGTCATTTGATTATATAGTATTATTAGATCACGCTATTACCTTTATATCACTTAATGATATATCTGTTCAGGTAATATGAAATCTTTAACTGCGCATTATAATGAGAAATACTTTTCTCAAATATGATAACGTGTTAGTTTTCTATTATCACTTATAAAATAATAATATTAAAATATGGTATCTAAAAAGCTATATTTAATGAAATATTTATATTTGTTTTAACTTCAAAGAAGATATATCTATTTGTTTTAAGCTGATTTTCAATTGGCATAAAATTATATATAGTTAATAACAATCATTGGCTCAAGGTATAAGATTGCATTTCTCATTATTATTAGTTAAAAACATAACTAGTTATTAGGTTATATAGGAACCTGATAGTTCTCATTTGATTTTTTAATTAGATTATATTAAACACTGATATTTCAGTATATGAGAATAGAGTGATTCTTATCTTATATAATACTTTTACTATACAGTAATCAGCTCATAATGAACAAGTTAGTTCCTTTAGTCATTTTGATGATATATTCGGTCAGTTTGTGATCGTTTCTCTAGCTTAAATGATTAACAATTAGGTTTATATGAGTTAATGAGATACATGTCTTTCGCTCACTATTAATATTCACTGGTATCAAGCTATAATATTGTAAATACGTATAAATATTATGGTATTTTCTATATGATGATGAATGTTTTCTATTGCTCTATAATTATGATTATAACTGTATATATTAAATTAATGGACGTCTTTATTTGCTTTAATTATAAATAACACTCATGATATTCAAATATTATAATGTAAAATCGTATTCCTACTATCTATATATTACTTATAATACATAGGTTCAAACAATGACATGTTTACCTTTTGCTTTTAATGATATTACATGGTTCTAGTAATGACATACTGTATAGTTACTCTAACTTATTAACGTACATGGTATTATATGATTATATATATAATGACTATATGTTTTTTAGCTTTAATGATTCATACTAGGTTCAGATATATAATGAACGTATTCCTATGCTTAATATAGTATACATATGATTTAGTATGATGTGTTTACTATATAGCTACTTTAAATATACACTGGTTCATGTATGGATGTTATATTGACTATTCTAACCTTAGTCATATAATATAAAACATATTCTCACTATTAGCTATTCTAGTTTAATATTCACTCAAGGTTATCTAGGCAGATAAAAATTGTCATTATGTTAATAGAAAACAAAATTGGAAATTGTTTTTGTTTGAGATACGAGGTATAATAAATATTCTTATAACCCTCAAACCAGAAATTTCCAAAAGAGTGCGGTATGTAACCTATGTATAAAGCTAAAATTTTAATGTTTCTGCTGAGTTATAAAAATCATTTATTTTACCTTTGAGAAATTGAAATTTTAAATTAAATTAAAAATATAATAAATTTTTTTTCTTAATTTTCAAAACAATTTTTATAGATGTAAAGACGAAGCATTCAATTTCAAAGTAACTAATAATAATTATATAATATAATTATCACTTAATAATAATAAGTTTATTTAAAATAATGATTATTTTATACAATAATAATTCAGTTAATAATTATATGCGTAATGTCAAGGTTTGATTTTTCATTGATCTTAATGTTACTGTTTCTTTGCTTTCTCTTCTCAATGGAAAAGAGGCTTTTAAAGTTATATCGGATATTATTAAGAGACTTGGATATGACTTTCCTCGTTTATTATTAATAGGAGAGATAGCAAGCGAATATTGTACCATAAATAAATTGGCTGAATTCAGAAAGCAGTTATCTGTATTAGTTGAACGAGCAAAGTGGGGCATTACGTTAGATCGTTTGGGAATTTCCTTCAGAACTGCATTCTCTGGAGAGAAGACTGCTTTACAGGAAATTGTTAATAATCTAATTTCAAATCAGGAATGCACTTTTGTGATGTTGGAGAATTTCTGCAGAGATTTTTCCTTGGACAAAAATAATGTTCTCTTGTCATATTTAAAGACAACTCTCAGAAACTGGCATCCTCTAATTGAGAACAATTCATCCACAAACTCACTCGCACTAGAGGCTCCTTCTTCGCTTGTTCGAAAGATTGAAATGATAATCTCAAAGATCAGTAATAAAGATGATGTTATAACGGCTTTGAAAGAAGAGTTGGATTCTACAAGTTCTTATAATTATGAAGTTCTTTGTCTAATCTTAAATTTTTTGGGAGAATTTGAAGCTGAAGAGAATGATGTTCAGAGAGGCAAAGATATTTTACATTTTCTTCAAACTTATGAACGACAGTGTGAACCAGGTGATTATGAAAAAAGCGAATGGACATCCCGTCACCCCTTAGTAAGAGATTTACCTTCTGTAGCAAAATTTCGGCTTCCTTTCCACATGTTGTTTGTTATAGAAAACATATCTTCAAAAAAAAATGCCGAGAAAAGGAAAACCATTTCCAAAGAGATTATTGAAAAAGAGATAAACTGGAATACCGTGGAAAAATGGGCGCGATTATCTTATGCAGTTAAACTAACAACTGACCAGTTATATTTTCTAGCTACAGAAAACACGCTGACCTTAGCTTTAAAAAAGAACATTAATGCCAAATCGCAAGAGTGGGAAGTTTGTGGCACAAACACTACTCTTCTGTCTCAGCTGCAAACTATGATTTGTAAAATCAAACATGCAAAACTAGCAGTAGCATGTGCTCATTATGTTGTGAATAATTTACCTCACGGAGCTGATAAAGTAGAAGCTGCAAGAAAATGTGTTTTATTAGTTAAAAGGAGACTGAGCTAATCACTTGCTAGCAAGGGAGCATTGATACCTACCTTTCTGTCAGAGTATGATTTGACTGTACATCATATTAAATCTGAAGAAAATATTCTTGCAGATTTCCTAAGCAGAAATCCAGCAGAGAACCCCTGAATGGCCATCAAATTTGCCCTCTTCCACTTTCTGCGGAAAAGTACGGACAAGAAGGATCACCACAGCTTTCTCTCAATTTGGAATCATACCTGAGCAGAATCATTCCAATAGTAATCCTGTTGATGACGTTCTGGTTCACAGATATTTCTCCCCCAGCAGAATTTCGTTCAACAGGAGTATGACGGTTATGCTCTTGCATCAATTTTCAATATTTCCAATGATGTATTTAAGCTTTTTTAGTGTAAGATTGATACAAAGAACTGAGCAGCACAAGAAGCTGATGTACCAACTTCAAAAGATTTAATACCAAGAAATACGGGGGCTTAAGTTACAAAGACTCTATGTATAGGATGATTGGTCGCACTCGTCATTGTGAATCATATTCCACTCACCACGTGTCCTTTGTTCCGAAATCCCTTTTTCTTCTGTTATTTTACTTATTCTCACTCGTTAGGGCATTTTGGATGTTACAGAAGAATGCATCCCAAAAGCGCTTTGTTATGGAAAAATATGCCAAGTATGTAGGCAATTTGTACAAAGCTGTGTTGATTGGATTCACGAGATCTAAAATGCTTTTTCGCAAAATAAGCCCTCCATATGTAATCTTATAGGCCAGTATCGGCCAAATTTCAAGTAGTCCAATATTGACTTCTTAAAATGCCTCATTGCAAAAAGCAATAAGCTATAAGTACCTTTAAACATTGATTGATAGGTTCTCCCGTTATCTCTTTGTTCCCTTTGAAAAACAAAGAAACCTCTACATAGTGGAGGTTAATGGTACTAGAGATTTTACACATAGCTGGTTGGTAGGAAACTTACCGTTTCTGATCAGAGGAACGACAGGTTACGTCGCTTATTAAGAGTGTGTGTGAGGGTTAGGATCCCGCATAACTACGCTCCGCCTATACCCCACAAAAGCAATGGCCTAAATCAGAAAACTTCCCATTAGAACATTGTTGAGATCTTTGCGAACCATGCTGTCGGATGAGTTGGAAGATGTGAGGTATTATTGGCTAGATCTTTCCCCATTGTGTAATTGTGTCTCGCTACTGCCCCATTGAACTCAGAAGGAATCACCTTTGCATCTTAATGATGGGCCAAAATCCAAACTCTCCCTGGAGACATAATGATCAAGCGGAGTCCTCCTCCCCATGTCCATGAACTTACGCTGAAAACTAAATAATATTTCTTGGACTCCCTCTGCTCCATGAATTGTACTGCCAAAGAACGCCCAAAGGTATACTCGTGCCAAATGTCTGCAACTATGGCAAAATTGTACTAGTTAAAAACAGCAGTATGGCCGAACAAATAGACCCAATAATCATGGCCCCTACCCCATGAATGTATTCTGGAATAATGCGTACATAAATAAGAAACAGTAGCAATGTGAAAATTCAATTAAATGTAAAAGCCATATTTTATGTTAAATATTGAATGTGAAGTTAGCTTTCACTGTTATAAAAAAAAATTTCTTTGGTCTCATATTATATTCTAATGCCAGTATACTCTTGTGATAGGCGATATAAAGGTGAAACTTTCAATGTAACATGTTGATTACTTTTTAGTATAGTATTTTTTGTAGATCTTAGTTCTCCTGCTACTACTTGGAATTTTCACTTTAACTCTCTATTCTCTAAAATTAAGTATTTTAGAATGGCTGGGTGTCAGGTTGATCTCAAGGAAACTCTGGAAATTGCACCCTCCAAAGCACCCGTGCAACCATAATTCAATCATTCTAAGATTATGTTATAAGATACTTTTGTATATTGGATACTTCGTAATAATTACGATATAAGTGGCAGAATGACCATAATTGTAAAGTTGTTAACGGTTGGCAAATTGCCCCTCAAAATTCCCATGTCCTTTTATTGTTATTTAATTTTTGTTAGCCGCGAATTTAGTTCCGTGAGAGATAGCGACATTTTCGAGCCGCCACGACGCTATTTACTAAATTTCTGTAATTAATTGAAATATAAAAAACTGATACAAAATATCTTTCAGTTAAGCCCGTGAAAAAAAATAAGAAGAAAAGATAATATAAAAAATAAAGTTTAAGTGAAGTGAAAGAAAATCTCTACTTTTTCGTTGGGAAGGCTTAGCCAGACTAAAGTCCTTCCATATATATATTATTATATAATATATATATATATATATATATATACTATATATATTATTATATATATATATTTATAAGATTATTATATATATTTATAGATATTGTGATGGGACATTAATTCATCATCGTCCAAAAAATCGGCATTATTATTTTCCATCGACTGCTGCTGCTGCTTTTTTGCCATTATTGTCCAGTATTGAACAATATTAAGAATTTCAAAATTAAAATACTCAATAATTGAGTAAAAATAATTATACTAATAATAATAATATATCATTACATAATAAGAAATAATAATAATAATACATAATAATATAAATAATAATAATACTAATAATTAATATAAAAATAATAATAATTTATATATATATATATATATATTATCATATTATTAAATAAATATAATATATATATTATATATATAATATTATATATAATATATGTATATATTTAACCCATTTATTTAGGTATGTTGACATTCAGATGCCTAATGGTTGCCTTTCTGTTATGCTGTTCATATCACGGCGCCTTCATATCCTTCGCGAAATGTCATGAATCATGTTTCAAATATGGATTTTGGCGGGAAAATATGCGGTCAGGAAGGTGAATGGATGTATTTTAGTTAAGGGCAAATTGATTTGCTCACTGTGAACTTGAAACAAAGATGAAAGGAAACGGTTGCTGAATGAGTGGTGGTGGTGTGCTGTGAGGAATGAGGGGGGATGAAGGCATTTGCAATTCTAATGAGCGTGAATTGTGGTAAGAGAGCTATGGAGATTTGTGTTTGTGCAGTACTAAATTTAAGGGTTAAATTTGTTTGGAAAAGTTCAAAACAATTTGTGTGGTTGCGACTGATGGTCCACTTAGGTTTATGTTTAACGGAGAGTACGATTCTCTGGGGATAATTCGAATGATGTTTTGGATGGGGGAAGTAAGAGATTCAGTTCATTTGCCCATCTGCCCATTCAAGGATTTTATTTTTTACAGTCTGCCACCACTACTCACGCAGAGCCCTATTCGAAGGAGGGGGTGTTACTTCTAATGTTCACCCTCTAAGCCGCAAATCGCATATGAGCACAGACGCAGCTTTAAAGTGAGGGAGATTAAATTCAGTAGGAAATACAGAGATGGAAGAGAATTCCCACAGAACAGAGGTGGGGAATAAGGAGCACCACAGACAAACTGAAGCCTGGAGTTACCAAGTCAACACAACTCTGAGCAAAACCGACCTCTGTTGCTACGAAAGGCTCGTTAAGGTGGTGGTACCGGTGATAAGTTCCCTCGAGCCTTTGCCGCTGCGGTACCTATAGGATGAGATAAAGCAACCACAAGCGCGCAAAGATACGAGGGTCAAGCGAACAGGAAAGTAAAACTAGTTTATAGCCTTTTGCCTTGTGATCGACTCTGTCCAAAAAAGGCCGGGTAAGAAAACACAGAGCCCCCCCCAGATATGAGCAGTACTCCATACAGGGCGGATGGACCCTTGTATAGCTGGAGCAACTGAGAAAAGGGGAAGTTCGCAGTCTAAACAGAACTTCCAGTTTCTTTGAGGCTGCCCTGACAACTCGTTGTGATGTGAGTTTTTCCAAGACATTTTTTGCTTGTGTTAAGGCCAAGGATGTTTATATATCAACAGGAGAGACACAAACCTGTCGAAAGAGATGGGCAAAGTTTAGAAGAGTATTCTAGGAGATTAATAGAAGTTGGGTTTTTAAGAATTGGATTTAACAAGTTATTTCTATCATACTAGGCAAGAATAAACGGAAAGATTAAGACAAGAGACAATTTCTAGAAGTAAAAGATTAAGTAGAATTGATATGAGTTAAAGAATGAAGGGTCGAGCATCTCGGCATCGAGTTGAAGAGTAGAGAGTGTCAGGTGAGGAAGACTCATTAATGAAAAGTGGAATAAAGTAGAGATAAGACAAACCCTGAGGAACAACCACTATTGACAGAAAAGACGAAGAAGTCCCATCAACAACATACGATATTGAGCGATTTGAAAGAAAGTTCGACATAAGTAAGGCAAAGAGAAGTTGGAACCCCAAAGGAGGGGGCTGGAGGGTGACGGTGTCATAATCGGTCAATGGCTTTGGATCATGCAAGCGCCCACCACGCAAGTCTCCCCGTAGTCTCCTCAAGAGCGAAGAAAAACTAAAATCAGTTTAGAAAGGAATGTATAACTCGCCAAGGTAACTCGTGCGAACGAGAGCCGTATGGCCATCGGAATGAGTTTCCAGATGATCTAAGAAGTGAGTTTGAGAGGTTCATAATCTATAGATAGATACAGTGAGAGGCTACAGGCGATGTTAGACAGGATCAGGCTGCTTCTTTTATTTGTGAATAGTTGGACATGTGAGAGCTTCCAACACTAAGGGAAAAGTGCTAATATTGAGACATAGAGAATATAGTTGAGTGAGGTGCCGAAGAGGTAGCCTTTCAGTTGGAGATAGGCAACAAAATTGATTCCAGATTCGAATACAAGGAGGAGGAGATTAACAGAAAGTTGCTAGAGATGAAAGGACTTTGTATCAGTAGGGAGAACCAAAGGAGGTTGGCGCACTCTCGTTTGATGAAAGCCCGCTTTGCCTGTCGAAAGAGTATCCCTCAACGATTTCTAGCTAATGAAAATTAGCGAGAGTGATAGGAGAACGGGAATTTTTCCACCCCCGACTGGCACTGTCTCTAGCCTGAATGGCAGAGAACAAGCACGATCGAAGAAGATGAAGAACAAGAAGATTTAGACTTAGAAGGAATGAATGAGGAAAGAAGTATTTAGCTCTCACATGCGGAGTTTGTCGAAACCTTTGCCAACACCATCGTGTGTATGGGTATTTATGCAAGCTTCTTGACATTCATATTGCTTGGTTTTGCCAAACACAATCCTTTTCCAAAAGCGATGAAAGGATTTGTGTATTTGGCAAATCCAAGCAAATGAGCAAGTTCTGCCAAAAATGCCCATACACACATGGGAGTGTTTGGCAAAGGGTTCGACAAACTCCGCATGTGTAGAGCCGCCTTTAGCTGAAGAAGGAATCGAACTGCTCATCCCTCAACGTATTACATCCCTCCTATCTTTTAATCTTTATACAATCTATCCATTATTCCCTTACTGAGGTAAGCCCAATTTGCTAATCATCTGTAAACTTTGGAAACCTTTTCCATTAAAGTCCTTGTCTGAATTTTATACATGTTTGAGGAACATGGAAATCGTTACCGGACCAACAATGTGTCTCCAATTTCCATCATAAATTACTTTTCATTTTTTCATTGATAATATATTTATTATTTATTATTTATTATATTTATTATTATTATTATTAAGAGACTTAAGGAATCAAAAACTTTGATCATCGCGAAAATAATTTCGGGAGGTTGAACCCCCTGACCCCTGTCTACACCTTATATATTATATATATATATTATATAATATATATATTATATATATTTATATATGATATAACATATACGAGATATATCTAAAAAGTATTATATGTGTGCTTTTATTATTAAATATATATATATATATATATATATATATATATAGATAAAGAGAGGAGAGAGAGAGAGAAGAGAGAGAGAGAGGAGAGGTGGAGAGGGGAAGAGAGGAAAATTTTTTTTAAATTGTTTTTTTTTCAATTAATCGGTTCATCGTTATCGTTCATCGGCATTCGTCAAAATTTGCTTTAATCGTCAATTGTCATCGGCAAAAATTTCATAACTTTCCTAAGTATATATTATATTATTATAGATATATATTATATATAATATATATAATATTATATATATTATATATACCGTATATTATATATATATAATATATTATATTATATATATATTATATATATATATATATTATATTATATATATTTATAATATAATATATATATTATATATTTTATACCGTAAAATGGGGGTGATGAGACGGATTTTTAACTAACAGCAATATGCTAGTTTGCTGCTAAAGAAAAAATGGTTCATTTTTCCAAATTCAGTAACATCTAAATTAAAAGTCGTATAAATATGGGAGACAATGTTCATTAGAAAAAAATTTATTTAATTCCAATAATAAGTATTAAAAAAAAAAACCGTTTTAACTCACACCCGAAATTTTTGGCGGTCGGGCTATTGAACGCCAAACTTATATTCAAATTGAAACTATTTGTCTACATTAAAAAAATTAACCTTGAAAACTATTAAAGTGTGGGATATTAACAAGAAATATTTTTAAGTTTTAATTTTCCCCCAAAAAAATTTATTTTAATATCTTTCAATGAATGAATATAATAAAAAAAAAAGAGGAATCGATATACCATTCTTTAAAAAAGCTACAAATAATAATAATAATGATATTAATTTAATTATTAACTATATGATAACAGAATGATAATACATTTACAATTTAAAATAATAATTATTAACATAATTAATAATAATAAATATATATAATAATAAAGAATATTATTTATTATTATTATTATTATTTTATTATATTATTATTATTATTATATAATATTTTATTATACAAAATATAATAATCAAAAATTAATTATAATTAAAGGGAGGTATTTGATTATTATTATTAATTATTATTATTATTATTATGATTATTATTATTATTATTGCATAATTATTTTATGTATAAAATTTTATTATGTATTATAATAATAATAATAATAATAATAATAATAATAATGAACTAATAATTAATAATAATAATTTATTGGAGTCACTGAATCTTCCTCTTTCTTTGGTAAAGGGTTGTTTTAGAAATTTTGTATATTCTGCTGGCCTTTCCATGATGATAATGCCTTGTTCAATTTCTGATCAACACTTTTGCAACATTCCTTTCAAAAATAGGCGTATCTTGTTTATCCATCTTTTCCTTTTTTTAAAATCTAACCATCTTTTTTTTATAAAAAAAAAAAAAAAAAAAAAAAAAAAAAAAAAAAATTAGTATTATGCTCTATATTTATATATTCTTTGATACATTATAAATAATTATGATAACTTCATAAATCATTATTTAAGCTTTTGTAAGACAAAAAAATCTAAAAAATAATTTGACAAGTGTTTCACCCCCACAATTTTTTTTAATCGTGTCTTCAATAGCCCGCTAATCCTAAAAAAACATTCTAAAAATAAATCATAAAATGATAGCCTTTACCTATTGAAATTAAGGGTTTCTGTTTTATTAAAAAAGTCAGGATCGTTATTTTAAAATTTCTTGGTTCGTAACTTTATGGTTTGCAGTTGGCACCGTTAGCGTTTTGTAAAAAATTTTTGAAAAAAATGCAGGTTTTTATAATTATTTTGAACAAAAAAAATTTTTTTAGTACAAAAAATTTAAAGATTTTATAAAAAACTTAGATGCATAAGAATTATATATACTTATTCAGTTAGGTTCAATTTTATAAGCATAAAATTACATTTTTGGAATGGCATTTCGTGCAAATAGCCCCATCCGTTCTCAATAGCCCTGTGTGTTCTCAATCACCTTTCTACGGTGGTATATGATAATATAAATATATATATATTTATTATATATATATATTATATATATATATTTATATATAATATATATATTATATTTATTATATTATATATTATATATTATATATATATATATATATATATATATATATATATATAATATTATATTGAAATCATACATCTTTATATTAATCTAAGCGGATCCGAGGCTTCTAGTTATAGCCAAATAAAAAAAATTGATTTTTTATAATTTTATTATTAATATATATATATATATATTTATATTATAATATATATATATTATATATATTATAATATTATAATATTTTATATTATTATATATTATATATCATATATATACTAACCACTATATATTTATATATATATAAATATTATAATATTATAAATTATATATATAATGATATATATTCCCAGCTAATAAGTGATATATCTTTGAATGACAATTGTTCCTTTTGGTGATGAAAACAGAAATTTTGTTATTTGTACCAAAAAATTCATATACTATTTTTCCATCAGCTCTTATTTCCGAGGTTAGATATATATACTATTATAATATATATATATATTATAATATATATATATTTATAGTATATATATATATATGTATATATATATTATAGTATATATTATACCATAAAAAGGAGGATAACTTGACAACATTGGACACACCTATTGGGTGTGTGCCAAAATTTTTGTTACTAACAAAATCCTAAAGTTAAATATTCAAAATACTATTCATAAAGTATATAATACTTACAGAAAGTTTCAGGTCTGTAGATTGTCTGGGGTAGCGGCAGGGGTGGCTAAAAAGGGGGTGTCAAAGTTTACCCTTCATTTGAGGCAACTTTGACACCTGTGTGAAAGTTGCTCCACCAGGTGGGTTAGGTAGTTAATTATAGGTAATTATAGTTATAATTATAGTTAGTTCTGGTAAATTAAAGTGCTACAGTATGCTTTTTCTATTTAAAAAAAAAATAGTAAAATATAATAATAATAATAATAATAATAATTAAAATAATAATAATAATATTTAACTCATACTGAAGTATCTGAGTTAACTAAATAATGAAGTAAATAATAAATATATTGCTTGTAATATTCTATAAATGAAATAAATTAGCTTATACTCTTAGTCCTTTTTTTAAAAGCTTTTTCGTTAGCCTCTTTTAGCTACTTTTGTGATCCTTATAGGATTTTTAATTTGCTTATATATTAGTCTTTTAGACTACTGAAGTCACATTTTATTGACTCATTCACCCTACCCCCTTTTTGATCTAGCCTTTTTCTGGCTTTACCTAGCCTTTCTCTGGGGCAACCTATCCTGTTTCGTAGCTTTCCCTAAGCTGTATTCGTCTGGTGTCTGGTATCGTTTTGCCTAGGTAATTCCGGGGCCGCTGTTGAATGCCCATGGTCGGTTTAGTTGATTTGGTGCGAGTCCCTCAGGGGTACAGGTTATTAGGGGTGGGTCAAATTGTTACCCCACCACCATCTAAAAAACCCATCGTTCCAATTAACCACAATATTATTCAGAGGTCAAGTTTGAACATAACCCATAATTATGTCCATCATTTGCTGCCAGATTATTTATCTTTAAACCCTCTAAATAACACGTTTGCTTAAATAAAGTTTTTGTTTAAACTTTTTCAGTTTTGTGATATTACATGACTTAACAGTATAGAGGTGGGAAAATGGAAATTGCAAAAGAAAAAAATTTGAAATCTTTCCATAACTTTCTACATAATCATTTGTCCTTTATATAACCATTACAGAATCTTTCCTTATTCATTGCTGAACAAATATTGTTGTTTTTCAGGCCGTTTTCTCTATTTTTTATATTTAAGAAGATAGAACTACAAATCGATAAGGGTGAAAGTGTCAAAGTTGCCATATGTTTGACAAAGTATCCTCTGTTTTACGGTATATATATATATATAAATATAATATATATTATATATATATATATATAATAATATATTATATGATATATTATATAGATATGTATATATATATATATATATATATATATATTATATATATATTTTTACACGACAAGTGTTGTTATTTATTTTAACATTCTGAGTTATGGATATACTTTTGTGCTGGTTCGCCAATAGAGAATTACAAGATTATTTTCTTGATAACTTGGTTTTCTCATCCATGGATTGGGCAGCGGTGTTTTTGAGGGAGAAGGTGATTCTCTTGTTGCATCCAACTGTGCGCCCAAATCGACTGAAAAGAATCACATTCAAGGATGAAAAAGATCTGAAGAGAGAGGGGTAAGGGAGTTGAGAGGATTTTTGGGTTTGATAGAGTTTGGACGGAAGTTTATGAAAGAGTTGGTATGATAAGTCGGTACACCTATTATCCAATTATGCTGGTATTGACCACACGATAGATGCCACAGCGTGGGAAGCTAAGCAAAAGCAAAATATGGGAACCTTTGGACCTTTTATTTGACGTGAAAGAAAATTTCTCGGAACAGGTTTACACCTTGTATTATACTGCTTTAAAAAAAAATAGAATTTAATTATTATTTTGATATAATAAAAATTTCCTTTTTTTTGTGCTATTAAACATTTAGTCCTTTTATGTTTATATGTAAGTACTATATATATATATATATATATATATATTATATATATATATATATATATATTATATTATTTATATATAATGTATATATATATATATATATATTATATATATATTCTATATATTATTATATTATATATATATATATATACTATATATATACTATATATATATAATATATATATATATATATAATATATATATCCTGTTTATAATATATAAATTATATATAAACTACTTATATATAATATATATATATATATATATAATATATATTAATATATATGATAATATATATATATATATATCATATATATATATTTTATATATATACCAGTATATATATATATACGCTAGCCTAAGAATGGGGGAAAACAGTCACGGAAGGGAACAACCGGTCACTTTAAAAATTGTTAATATTTTTTTTAAATTAAAAAATTTTTTCATTAAGACAAGTTTTTTTAAGTAGCAAAGTAAGATTATTTTTATATTTAACCATATCATAAAAATTTAAGTAAAAAACTTACACCTAACTAGTCAAAGAAATTTCCCAAAGTTGGAAAAAAAAATTTTTTTTTTTGTTGCCAAAAAATTCTAAGAGCCTCCGTGAAATCTCGTAGCAATTGAAGATATCAAGAATTTTTTAGTATAGATGCAGTCATTGGGAAAGTCTATTTTTAACATTTTCATGTAAAAAATTTTTAAAATATTAAGTACAATTTAAGAAGTTTTAGTTGGGCTTTTTTTTCAAATTTTTTTTTTTCGGGCCGGGAAAAAGCCGCTCGCAGGCCATCGGCGGGGATCAAAGCGATTCAGTATAAGCGTTTTTCAAAAAAAAATTTCCTTTTTTTTTTTAATATTTCATGTAATATTTTTTTCTAAATTTTAATGTATGGATAGACTCATAAGGACCATTTGTTTAACGTTTCCCTTTACATGTCTTCCTTTTTAACTTAGTGTGAGGATAAAAAAAAAAGTTCACGTTGAAATGTGCGTACATACTCGATATAAAAAAAAAAAAAAAAAAAAAAAAAAATGCCTATTTTGTTAAAAAAAGCAATTATTATTATTTAATTAAACTTTATAGTTAATTATTTATTGATTCGTCAAATTTAAATTATAATATTTGACATATGTCGGTCAAAAAAAGTTCACGTGAAAGTGCGTACATACTCGGATATATATATAGCTATAGATGATATAAAAAAGAAAAAAAAATGCCTAATTTTGACACAGAAATGCATCTTTGTTATATTTATTACCATAAATAGTAAGCTTTCCTCAACGAAATATTTAAATTATAATATTGTGAACAATATTTGTTCAAAAAGTCACGTGAAATGTGCGTACATACTCTATATAAAGAGGAAAAAAAACTAAAAACACACGAAACAAAAAAAAAAAAATGCCTGATATTGTGTCACCAATGTGAATTATTTAGTTAGTTACTTACTGAATAGTAATTATTATTGATTGTCATAAATTAAATTATATATTGTGAACAATATTTCGTTCAAAAAAGTTCATGTGGAATTGTGCGTAACATAGGGCCTTTCGTAATATAAAGGCCAATTTTGGTTTTAAAAGTTGAAATATATATATATTTAGAATTATTAAAAATTTTGTTCATAAGTTACAGATCAGCAAATATAGCAAAAATAAATTAAAAAAAAAATCTTCTCCTTGCTTGAAAAAATTATCAAGAATTTCAAAATGGAACATGAGTAAATAAAAAATAACTTGTGTTTTTCATTCCAAATTATTTCTATAATATTATTAGACTCATATTAACATTTAAATTTATAAATAGTTTGGACAAGACAAAAAAAATAATATTTAAGACCGGTTTTCCCGTAAATTCAAACTTTTTGTTTTTTTACAAATTATATTTTTGGAAAATGAATATTTCAAAAAAAATTTTTTAAAAATATTCATTTCGGAGATTTTTATTATTTTCATTAATTCTAAACACAGTTAAGGAAACTGTAAATGTGAGAAAAAACTATAGTATAGATGTAACTAAAAATTTCGATTTTTCATGGATTCATTTAAAAAAAAAAAAATCGGCAATTATTTAGACCGGTTTCCCCCATTTTACAGTTATTATATTTATATATTATATATTATATATATATATATATTGATATATATATTAGTATAATATATTATATTATATATATATATATGATAATATATATTATATATATATATGACCTTTTTCTTGTTTAACTTAAAATGCTCAGTTTTTGAATTGTTTTTTATTTTTGTTTTGTTTTTTTAATATTTATAAGGATATGATCCTAACAATCAATTTTAAGTGGTAATGGACATGATGTCCAAAAATATATTAGGACCAGTTATGTTTTACGACTCCGTCAGTTTTTTTAATGTTTTTTTAACTATATAAGTCACATATACCACACAAAACACAAGGGTAAACCGAAAGATGGCAGGAGTCGGGGATCAGTAGTCGGGTCTCTCGGCCTTCCGGGGAATGACAGGAGTAGACTATTTCCCCCCGCCCCCCTCCGGGCGGAGAGGTCTCTGGAACCCTCGCTTGGTATTTGGGTTGTCACGAGGAGTTCCTCCGCTCCTCCCCTACGGGGGTATGGAAAAACGTCCCCCCCTCATGTCCCCGTCAGCTCAAAACCCTAATTTTTTATTATTTTATTATTTATTTTTTACATAATATATAACTGGGTTTTAACGCTGATTCCAAATATGTAAATTGTTTGGTTTTCTGTAAGTGTTGTACTTATCGTTAGATTTTAATTTATGAAAAAAAAAAAATAATTTTTGTAATACGCTTTATACCGCTGTTCCAAATATGTAATTGGTCTTTCTGTAAGTGTCGTAACTATGAGTCCTTTTTAATATACCTAACCATTTTATTATAACATTACCAAAAAACTTAAAAATAAAACAAATAATAATAAAAATATAAAAAAGTAAACAAAAATATTAAATTATAAGCAACAATCAACTTCTGACGATAACTATTAAACAAAAACTGAAAAAAAGCATTTTAAAAATAATAATGACAGTGAAGCTCCTTCTTTTCTTTTCTTATTTTTTATAATTCGTAATAAATACCAAGAGCACCAATATTTAAGGACATAAATTTTCAGTCAACTGAAGAGGAACAGCACCCAAAATGTTGATTATCGAGGAGGGCCCATTTTGTTGTCACAGGGAATAAAAAACATCTTGC
>JABUQX010081373.1:97500-100000 GCA_015478945.1 Trachelipus rathkii | reverse complement strand
AAATACAGCAACATAACTTCTTACTGACAGATATTTAGACTAAAACAACTCTCAGAATCATTGTCAGTACGCATTCTGGCGGCCGCTAAGCAGCAACTATATATACAATAATATATATATAATATAATATATAAATATAATAACACTATAATAATAAATATATATTACTAATATCACTAACTTACCTATATTATAATACTACTACCTATAAAACCTTATATACTAATATTAATAATAATATAATATATAATATACGGTGCATCATTACACTGGTTTAAAGACAGCGAAACAACTAATCATCGATAACCATATCTCAAAAACTACCAATAGCTGACAGGAAACCAAGGCAATTACCATTGTTTGGAATCCTGGCCCAAAATCATTTCCATTGCGGAAACCTGTAAAAACCAAAAAAAAAAAACAAAAAAAACAAACAAAAACAAAAAATCATATCTCAAAAGACTACAATAGCTACAGCGAAAAGAATACATTTTTGGAATCCTTGTAAAACGGTTTAGTTAGGAAAATGCTAAAAAAATAAATTAAATAAAAAATAAAATAAAATATTGGAATTTTGTTTTTTTAGGAGCAGGGGACGATAAGTATATATAATTATACTATAATATATATATATACTATATCTAATCATATAAATATATATATATATAATAATATATATATATAATATATAATAATATATTATGATATATATATGATGATATAGTATATATATATATTATAATATATATAATCTATTTTGTAAAGGTATTACTACGGCAAATGTAGGCGGCTTCGAGCCTACGGGGAACACAGGGGGGACGTTTTCATACCCCGTAGGGGAAGGGGCGGAGGAACCCCCGCCACACACCCAATGACCAAAGAGCGGGGGTTCCGCAGAGACCCTCCCGGAGGGGGGAATTAGTCCTACCCGTAGTTCCCCGGAAGGCCGAGAGACCCGACTCCTGCCCATCGCGTAGCGGTATACCCTTGCGGGTATTCTTTAGTAAAAGGAAAAAAAAGCAAATTTAATAGAAAAGTCTATTGTATTTTAACGAATACCAATAAGAAGCGTCTCTAAAAGGCTCCTAATCATTTATTTACTCATAATTATTAGCAATAGATATTTTTTATTTTTTATTTTTTTTTACATTTTCCATATTTCTAAAATTTACCAGTTCCAAAAATGGTATCTTTTTCGCTATTTGCTATTTAGTCCTTTTTGATATATATATATCAATATATATAATATTATATATATAATATATATATAATATATATATACATATATAAGATAATGGATTTACTAGCAAATAATACATAAATCTAATATATATAAATACTATATATAAATATATATTTTTTTTTTTTTTTTTTATTTTAATACATTTTCCGCCCTAAAATTTGACCAGCATTCCAACAATGTATTCCTTTATCCTGTAGCTATTGTAGTTTTGAGATATGGATTTATGATAGTTGTCGCTCTAAACAGCGATTCCCAGACCTGGGGTGAATTACCCCCCAAAGGTGGTAAAGATGGGATTTTCGAGGGTAAAGAAAGGTAACAAGGATTAGATCCATCTCACAGGCCACAAAACAAAATTGATTAACAAAATTATTTGTATCAGATCTAACCCTAAACTACCTATATCACTAATCATTAGTGATTAGTTAGCTGAATTAGGGAAATGTTAGTAACAAATTTATTTACCGTGAAAATACGAAACAAAAGCCGTGCAAACGCATCGCCGGCTAGGATCGGTTTTTTGCTTTGAGTAAGGCAGTAGTTCGCCCGCCGCCCACGATGACCAAGTGTGATGTGCATGTGCTGGATGGTTGAATCTCGCCATTTCGTAATTTACTTCGACATATTTGATTTATTTGACGACGAACCAAAAAGCGGTGAGTGAAATAATCTTTATGCTTTTTAATATCGCATTACAAAGTACTGTGCCACCTCTACTCACGGCCATTGCTAGCGAAAGAATCTAAGCTCCGGGATTTCACTCATTGTGGCTTAAATAATAATTGTTTGCCTGGTTTGCTTATGCGCATGATTGGATTACGATAAAAATTATGGAGGCAAGATTCGACATTGCTATGTTATTCCCACACAGAAGTAGCGATTGCGTTATCACGGGGCAAGGAGTCTGCCCGAGTCTCGAGCCTCGAGAAGAAAATGCTTTGCTTGGCTGGAAATGAAAAAAAACCGGATTCAAGGAGAAAGAGTTACAACGCCAAAATAACAAAGATAATCGATAATTTATTTCCAAACTGGCATATCTTGCGAATTTCTTCGTCATCAGAGTACATTATATCAGCAAATATTTTCCTGATTTGGAAAATCGCCAAGTAAAATGCTTGTGGCTGCTATGACCCTTTTCAGTGGATGAAGGAATATTTCCAGATACTGAAATTGAAAACAAACCACACACTGAAAATAGATTTCGAAACACATTTTGGGGAAAGATGGGTGAACCGAGTATCCATTATTATCGCGGAA
>JABUQX010081373.1:90000-95000 GCA_015478945.1 Trachelipus rathkii | reverse complement strand
TGCGTTTCAAACTTCTGCGTATTAATTGGCAGCCCATAGGAAGAATCGCATGGCGTTAAGTCCAGGGACCGGGGGGGCCAGATATATATAGAGCTCTGTCGTCTGGACCATTATAACCAACCCAACGATCTGGGAGGAAGTCGTTCAACCACGCTCGCACTATTTGACTCCAATGTGGAGGGGCTATCTTGCTGCCGAATAAAGTTTACCGCTTCATCCTCTAATAACTGTGGAAAGAGCATTTGTTGTAACATATCGAGATAGGCACCCCTTGTTACGTGGCTTCTGCGGAAAAAGAAAGGCCGTTAGACCTGGCGTCGGGATATGCCGCAGCAGAAAAAGTTAACCTTGGGGAATCACGTTCGTGTATCTACAAGTTTTCATGCGGATTTTCAGACCCCAGATACGAAAATTATTGGGCACTCACCTTACCCCTGAGATGAAAGGTGGACTCATCGCTAAACAACTACACGATCTAGAATGTCATCGTCTCGACCTAACACTGCACAGGCAAAGGTAAACACCGTAGAGCCTAGTCGTCGGGCTTTAAATCATGTACAAACTGCAACCGGTATGAACGCATGTGTAAACGTTTCCTTAAACACCTTCCACACCGTCGTTTTTGGGCACCTACAAATTCTTCCACATGCTCTCCGAACGATTTCTTAGGACTATGAAGAAAACGAGGACCGATACGGGTCCACATCCTGTACAGTCACTTTAAGCCGTCCTGTACTTTTGCCTTTACAAAGACATCCATTATTTGTCAAATTGCCTTATTACTATCGCGTGAATTTTTTGCCATATGGAGGGTCACATTGGAACCGTAAAGATACGCACGTTGAACGTAATACAGATTCCACATCTTAGCAAATATGTAGACACAGAAAAGCTGACGCTCAGGACTTCGCCATTAGTCAGTATGTGGCTGCACGCACTAGAGAAGACTTACATCTGAATGCGCGCATTACGCGTTATGTTCGACCTATCAGGAACTCATTCTTGGCTCAAGTGCATATTCAAAACTATGCAACTTACTCTTCACTTTATGATGTATGATATGATATGGATATTGTATATTATGCTGTGATAATAAAGCATTGAAACTGGGACATTCTTTTACGCACACCCCGTTATTGAGTATTAATTAATAAGGATTTACGCCTTTGGAAGTATTCTCGGCACGGCAAAAGCATCTGCTATAGGTCAAAGCCTAATTAATTTGCTCTGATAAGCTTAATATCATTATTAATATTGTTAGGATTATTATTATAATAAATGGAAAATTTACGAAAATTTATTACTATTCCTACATATTATGAAGACGGTTAACGTTAGCATTAACTGTTAACTTCCGCTACATTCTTTAATTCTTTACCGATAAAAGCTTTAATAATTTAACTGTCGTTAATATATTTTTGTTAACGATTAAAAATTAACGACGTTATCTTTCTCATTAACGGTGCCACCTTTTTATATATATTAATATATATATATATTATATAAATATATATATTATAATTAATATATATATATATATATATATATATATATATATATATATATATATATATATATTATATATATATATAATATATAAACATGTATTATATAATATATATATATATTTATAAATATATATATATATATATATATATATAATATATATATATATATATATATAATTATATAATATATATATATATAAATAATATTTAAATATATATATATATAATATATATATATATATATATATATATATATATATATATATTATATAGATAATATATATAAAATATATATATAATAGTATATATATATATATATATATATCATATAGATATAATAATTAGTATACAAGATGCGGCAAATCGTTACATTGAAATTGGTTAGCGTTACCGTTACTCGTTACTTGAGAGAAAAGGGGTAGCGTTATCGTTACATCGTTACATTTTAAAATTATTTGAAGCGTTACCGTTACTCGTTACATGTAACGCCGTTACATGTAACGCCGTTACATGTAACGCGTTACTTTCGGTTAGTTTCGAGCTTAATTAATAGTTTACAGTTTTGGTACATGATCATATACATATTTACTGCTGAAGATTTAATCATTGGATTAACTAACAGTTTTTAAACTTTTATTCAAAAATTGCAATTTACATTACTATCATTGACTAAGTAATAGAAAATTGGAAAAATACAATTTTTAAAATTTTTATCTATTTTAAATTTCATTATGCAAACTTAGTGCAATAAATGATATACATTTATGGAATTTAGTGATACAATATTATCCATATTGAAATTTTTTTAGAATTTATTTTATTAATAAACGTAGAAGATTATCTCAATTGTGCGCCACTTTGAATCCTAGCTAGCCGATCTTTCAACATTGTTTGATATTATTGGTATGCAAAGTATTAAGAGTAGATATTATTAATATTAATAATGATAATGTCATCTGTTTTTCAAGCGTGAAGACTGCCAAATTCTTAAAAAGTTAGGTAATAATAAAAATCTCATTATCTGTGGCCCTGATAAAGGTAAAGCTGTGGTGATTATGAATAGATCCGATTACGTTCAAAAAATGAACACTGTTCTTTCTGATACCACTAAATTCAAAGAAGTTTCTTTTGAGCTTGTAATTAATAACATTGCAAACATGAAGAACTACCTTTAAGAATGACTAGCGTTTCAAACATATTATCAGATAGCTTAGATCTCTTTGGAGAGTGAATGTGACCCGCAAAGCTGAATAACCTTTCTACAGGGGCCGATGAAGGTAGTGGAGTATTGTAGTGCAAAAAGACTTTTTTAACACAGGGATACCTATTAAGTGACTCTAGGGATCTGTCGTTATCCGTAAGGTATTTAAGCACTTCTATTTCTAGTTCATCTTTATTTAATGATGCGGGTGATGTAGACGACAAACTCTCGTATTCAAAAAAGTCATCTGGACTGCCGCTACCTCCAGCCAAATCCATTGCTTCGTTAGGTTCTTGAGATGTATTTGCTTGAACCTTATTTCTTACAGCCACGATTAGCATTTCCTGATACTTTTTCCTATTTTCCTTGGTATATATTCGGGGTTTATGACGAGCCATTTGATTTTGTGGTTAGGATTAGAAATATATGCCAGAACTGCGGTGTTGGCCGAGCTATGCAAACTAAGAAACTCCCGAAATCTATTCTCGAAACCTGAAGCTAATGCTGTAAGAAGAGGATGAACATGTCTTAGTAGAGACGTATTTAAGCGTTTAATTTTTTTTTCAATCACTAGCAATGTTGGAAACAAAGTTCCATAAAAAACAGTTTTTATCACCCTGTAGCCTATCTAATGCAACAGCAATTGGTTGAAATACTAAAATGTACTCTTCAGGAAATTCAATTCAATGTCTTTAAGCACGGAGCTGCAATGAAGTCATCAAATCAATTAAGAACATTTTAGCTGTATTAGAAGAACGCCTGAACCAGCATTTTTTTCGCCAATATAATAGAATTTCTCCATACTATATATATATAAATATAATATATATATAATATATATATATAAATATATATAATATATATATATATATATATATATATATATATATATATATATATATATATATATATATATATATATATATATATATAAGATGCGATTAACTCGCTGAAAAATAATCAAGATATTATAGTTACCCGTTCAGATAAAGGTCAAAACTTAGTAATTATGAACAGAATTGACTACATCTCCAAATGCAATTTCTTGCTTAATGATAACACTACATAAAACACTCATCTTTATTAACAAAAAATCACCACAAAAAACTGCCCACATGCTATCAAACCAAAAACTCTAAACACATCACTAAAGACATTTTACCCAACCTTCTTTTCTGACTTAAAACCTAGCCTCCCTCGTCTCTCACAATTTTATGGCATCCCAAAAATCCATAAACAAAATAACCCTTTACGACCAATCATTTCTAACACAAACTCCGTACCTTACAAATTATCTTCTTGGTTATCCAAACAGCTTAAGCCTTTACTTGGACATATCTCTCCCTCTCATCTAAAAAACACTGATGATTTTATTCAAAAAACACAACACATAACACCTCACAATAATAAAACATACTCAGTTTTGATGTTACCTCTTTATTCACCTCCGTACCTGTCCCATTCACCATTTCCTTATTAGAAAGGTATTTTAACGAAAACACCTACACTCTTGATTACCCTTTCCCTTTACTTAAACAATTAATATTACTCTCTCTTGAACACAACTTCTTCCATTTCAATAACCTACATTACAAACAAAACTCAGGACTAAGCATGGGCTCTCCCCTTTCTCCTATCCTCAGCAACCTGTTCATGGAACTGATAGAACATTTTTTCATACTCAATCACCCTCTTCTCTCTAACACAACATGGCTTCGTTATGTTGATGATATTTTCGTCTCCACACCTTTAACCAATAACCCCACTCTCATACTTAGCTTCATCAACTCAATCTATCCTAACATTAAATTTACAATGAAACTCTCCAACAGCAAAACCTTACCTTTCCTTGATACCCTACTTACCTGGGATAACAGTCCCATTTTGCTTTACAGTGTTTATCGTAAACCAACTTTTAACCCTTCACACATTCATTGGTTTTCTTCCCACTCCACCAACACAAAATCAGGTGTTTTAACTTCCCTTTTTCTTAGAGTCCTCCGAATTTGCTCTCCTCCTTTCCTACAAACTGAATTCAACTATATTTTCAACACTTTCACCAAACTCTCATACCCTAAAAACATAATATCTCGCTCCCTCAAACAAGCAAAAACGAAATTTTATAACCCCCCTACCACTCCCCCATTAACACATTTTCTTATTTACCCATCCCTCATATCAAAATCATTAAATCCTTACCTACATCTCTAAGACTAACCACCTCCAACACATCTTCCCTAAAACGTATTTTCAAACCCCCAACTCACACCTTCAATAACATTTCACAATGT